>JASCZW010006906.1:0-78914 GCA_034211315.2 Aedes japonicus | reverse complement strand
TTATTTATATTTAATTTTTTTGTTTCAGTTTTTTATATTTTATTTTTAAATGTAACCAATACTTTAATTAAAGGGTGGAACGGTCAAAAATTAATCAAACATGATTAAGTTCACACTGATTAGTTTATTATATAACTGATCAATCTTCGAAATTCATCGTCTACAAATTACAGGAAAATTATTTGATAAGGCTTCAGATTTTCCAAATGTGAACTGTCGGGTTTTACGTTCTACATCATCCATCAAGTTTTGCACCGCATGTTGTATCCACCCTACTTGATGCTGAACGCCAATTTGCCTTGAACTGTTTTCTTGAGCTCTCTTGAGGTTCCTCTTTACGATTGCCCAATATTTTTCAATGGGACACAGTACCGACGAGTTTGGAGGGTCTCCTGGGCTATGATTTGCACACTATTAGCGGTATACCATTCTCGATCCATTTTTCCGTAGTGGCAAGAAGCGAGGTCTGGCCAACACAGTACGAAACAACTAAGTTTCCTCAAGAAAGGCAATAAGCGTTTTTTCAAGCATTCCTTTACATAAATATCTTGGTTGACAGTGCCAGTTGTCACGTAACTTTTAAATTACCTGTTCTTGCCTGCCAAGCCATTTAGACTGAATTAGAAAATGCTTGCTAAAAACTAAAATAGAGTCAACATTCCGTACAGCATAGCATGCTAAAAAATGGAGGTGTGTTCAAAGTTTTGTAAATGCATCGATTGAAAAACTACGTCATATTTAAGTCGACCAAGTTTTGACCGTTCCACCCTTTAGTTTAGAGTTTCCCAGTTTTCAATTACAATTGTGCGTACAACTATATTAGTGCGCTCGTAAAAGTGTTTTTAAAAAAGTGAAGTGAAAATGGCTCCTTTTGCTGTTCATTTGAAAGGCTCAATGTACTTAGGAACTTAACGATACCAAAAAACTATTTTATCGTTTTGTTTTCTTTCTTAACTTTACGTTCTCTGTTTTGGTTCACTGTGGGTCTGAGCTCCGGGGTCACCCCTTTAATTTCTAGCTCCTCCCTATGCAAGGTCTCTACACTCTTAAGTTGCAAGTTAGCTATCTTTTTGACAGCACCCATGTTCTCTTACGTTAAACTTATACTTGCGAAGTTAAATTAATCATCTTCAAAGGCGGGAAATTGCAAACAGTTGAGACTTTCAGAGATCCAGAAAAAACACCCATTGAGCTGACTCGAGTCTTATTTCAGTTCAGTTTAAATAGGCATAGCTCAAATGTGAACAGAGGTTTCAATTACAGTTCAATTACAAGAATTCAATGAAGTCATTCCACAGAGCAAAATAGTGGTGGGATACATCAGAGATATAACCGCAATGTTCACGTAGGACCGCGTTGGTTTATAGTAATGATGGTCTCATCTAATTTATACGTATCATAAAACATATATGGTTGGTTAAAATGTTAGTAAAATAGTTTTATAATTTTGCTTTGGATCCACCCCTTCCTCTGAATTTTGCTCAATGCTGCTCTTGAAATCTATCCAAAGATTTTGAACTACCCGTTTTTGATGACCCGGATAGGGAAAAACATATTTTCAACCTGCTCATACAAAGATTTGTATGGGAGCAAATGTAGGTAATTTTAAGTAAAAAATGGAACACTACTTTTACTGATTGCAATTGTAATTTCAATGCAACAATTGTTTAAATTTTTCTGATCAAATGGCGTATGAATGAAGTCATTGTGTTCAGTTGAACGAGAGTTATTAGCGTTCAAAAACCTTTCACTTTAGCGTAACGCTCTCATTTTTCAAAATTTTGAAATGACACCCGGTATAGAAAAGAGAAACGAAGTCCTACGTTAAAACTAATTTCACTAAACGTTGTCCTGTGAATTCTCCTCGAAAAAAAAGGACTTGTATTAGTTTTCCAGAAAACTATGGTTTCTTAAATGAAGAAATAACTGGTGCGATAACAAGAATAAAAAAAGAGATATTTATAAAAAGTACTCTCAATGAAGTTCCTTAAAACTAGCATTCTTGAAATGGACCCTCTATAAAAGCTCTAGATGAAGGTTTAGAATGAACATTTTAGAAAAGGTATTTAGAAGCATTCAAAAGAAGCATTTCCAACGAAACTTCTTGGAGAAAATGCAGCCTAACTATAAGAACCTCAAGCAGCAGATGCGCTCGAACGAGACTACCTAAAAACAAAACTTTTGCTAAAACATAGTAATAAGATTCTAGAATAATTCATGTTAGCAATCAACAGAGTCTAGGAAGAAGAAACATTTTGAAAAAACAGCACTAGCTTCTAGAGAAAAGCTTATAAGAAAAAGTACCTGGATTAAGCCTCTGAAGCGTGAGCATGAGCATATGCATGATTGACCGTCCGAAGCTGCTACTCCGTTATTGCCAGATCGACAGTAATTACACAGAGAACCAACAGGTGGTGCTTGGGACTAACATACATCCTCAATGTGTAAAAATTGGTAATCTAAAACTAAGGCAATATCGACGCCGGCCTCGCCTGAATACAGGTCAAATAACGAAAGGGTAGGGATGCTTGAAACTCGCTTTGTTGGAGGTCGAGGAATCCTCGGCATTTCCACGAAAAATCATTGGGATGTTGGTTTAAAGGGTTTGGGAAGCGATACGCAGGATTCCTGTTTATCTTTGTTTTTTATTTATCCTCCACTTAGTTTGTTTCAAGGATATGCACAAATTTTTTTTATTTAAATTTCAGTAACGATTACAAACAACAGAAAGGATACCATTGGAATAATTCACAACGAGTGATGGTGGCTTTTCTTGTGAAGAAATTGTTTTAATGACCCTTGGAAACCTATTCATACCAACAGTAGGGATGCTGTTTGGGCCACTCGCAAAGTGTGGTGGTGGCTTTTTAACTCGCTTCTCAAAAGCATATAAATTTAGAGGAATCGAATTCACTGTATAAATAATGATAATTACTGGTTTTGTGCCGGACACAAGCTGAAACTGAAGTTTTTTTTTCATCAGTGTTCGAACTTGCATCTATTCAATAAACCGCGTTTAGAACTAGTGATCCCAGATCGATGGATCCATTGTGGATTGACTATACTTGTTAAACTAAAAATTGCAGATTTTTGATGATTGAATAAATAATCTGAAATGAACAT
The DNA here is from genome assembly GCA_034211315.2 of Aedes japonicus. Classification (NCBI taxonomy): domain Eukaryota; kingdom Metazoa; phylum Arthropoda; class Insecta; order Diptera; family Culicidae; genus Aedes; species Aedes japonicus. The sequence continues at coordinate 75,791 of JASCZW010006906.1, read as the reverse complement.
AGACATTGACAAAACGTTAAACTACTATTATGATAAAAACTAATAAAAGGATAACATTTGCGAACATATGTTTTTGTCTAAGTTGTTCTAGACCTTCCAAAGAATCCTTGAGTTCAGATTTTGATGTTCTACTTGATCAATACTGAGATTTACGATGTCTCGACGGTACTTATCAGATGGAAAAGCTCCACAGAACATCATAACGCTGTAATAGACATATTACAGTATTTCTAGAATACCTACGGTACTTCAAACTATCTTTGAATGCAGATCTTGATGTTCTACATGGTCAACAAGACTATTTACGATGTCGCCATCGTACTTATCAGTTGAAATAGCCCCAAGGAACCTCATAACACTAGAATAGACATGTTACAGTATTTTTAGAAGACCTACGGTACTCCAAACTATCATTGAGTTCAAATCTTGATGTTCCACATGATCAACAAGGCGGTTTATGATATCTCCATTGTACGTATGGGTAAGACAATCATCATGAGATATCATTACACCTTTTTAGACACATGAAAGTTTTTTCAAAATATCAACGGTTCTCTTAACTATTCTTAAGTTGAGATCATAATATTCTACAATAAAAGCACGGATATGTACGATGCATCAACCGTATAAATGTGTTGTGATGGCATCATGGCGCCTCTTAACACCATTATAGCCGTATTTCTTTGTTTCCAGAATATGTGCATTACACCATACTTACAGTGTGGAATTGCAGATGTTTTGGTTATTTTTTATCATTTTGATTTGACGATAGATGGTCATATAGAGGACATTTGACACGCTAATAATTACACATGCATAGAGCTTTAAAATTGCATTTTTTAGAAATTTAGAAAAGTTCGAAAACATCAAGATCGAAACTCATGATATTCCGAGGATACTGTAACATGACTATAATTGTGCAATAATGTCTCACCGACCTTTACCAACTCAAAAGTACAACGGAGACCTCGTAAATCGCCTTGTTGATCATTCAAAACATTAGAATCTTAAGATTCACTTTGAAACTTTTACAGCGAAGAGGTATGGTCAAAACACTCTAAACCTCCTCGTCAATCCTGTACAACATTGAGATCTGAACTCAAGAAAAGTTTGGATGATATCGATCAAGATTTCAATGTTTAATATTTTGCCAATTAAAAGCTATTATTTTTGAAGAATGCGTAGAAAAGTAGAAGTAAAGATGAAGAATAGAAAAAATAACAGAGAAGCATAAGACTATGCCGAAGAAGAAAAAGAAGGGAAAAATTAGCAAGAAAACGAAAAATTAACAGTAAAAAGGAAATGATAAGAAGAAGGCTAAGAAGAAGAACAAACAAGAAACAAGAAAAGCTTCTATGGAAGAGATTTAATAAAAAAAGAGTCAAAAAGAAGAGACTAGAGTGTAACTTCCAGCAAAAACTTCATGATATAACTTCTATTGAAACTGAGCATAGTTCCTTCTGGAAACTAGTGCGAAATTTTCGGAAGATTAAGTTTCGTTTTTCTCTGTATGTAAATTTTATCCGTACAAGAGTTGAGAGTAAATCACTCGCAGAACTCATTTTCTTGGCAATTATTAGTAGACAGGATTCCAAGAAATAGAGCGATTCCAGAAAGATCTAAAATCGCTCTACTACTCTGAATCAAGGGAAGGAAGAAAGCGTGGACCTCTCGTACCAAACGCTTCCATGTAGAGCTAAACAGTGTGATAATTTGTACTTTATCGTTGGGAGCATAGATGCTAGAAAGATTAGTTTATGCTCCTTTTGCCTGTGGGTTTTTTTTTCTTTATTTGAGAGATTTTCAGCCGTAGGCTGGTCATTGCTTTAAAAGGGGGGATAGGATTACACAGAGTTTCTTGACAGAGTGGGTTTGGCTTGATTTAAATTTTTGGGTACATGTCTGTTTCCTTCAGGAAGGCGAAAAGTGCTGCCGATGTGGCGGAGTCGTTGCGGAAGGCGTCTCGGATGTTCCGTGGTACATTGTAGATTAATCTGGCTTCGTCGTATGAGGGGCATTGGCAGATGAAATGTTCCACGGTTTGTCGGATTTGTGCATCTTTCGCAGGTGATCCGGAAGGGACCCTGGCCGCTTAAGTTATGGGATAGCATGGTGTGGCCGGATCTGAGTCTGGAAAGAACAACCTGATTTTGGTGTAGGGGTGGGTCCTGCCATTTATAGGTGTCGCTCTTTATGATTCGGATGGTGGTGTTGTTGGAGGTGAGCCATTCACGGTTCAAGGCGGCGTGGATGATCTTAGATGTCCACATTTTAAGGTCAGCTCCAGGGACTTCTCTGGTGAAGAAGGGCATTCGTCGCCCAGAGGCGGCTAGATGGTCTGCCTCCTCGTTGCCTCGAATTCCACAGTGACCAGGGATCCAGGCAAAGGTCGCGTTTGAAGGGGCATGCTTTTGGATGCCCTGTATCCATGGGTGTTTGGCTAGGTCAGAGCGTAGGGCAGAAATGACGCTTGCTGAATCGGTTAGGATGAGGATCGGTTTCTTGCTTGGGGAGGTGGCAACGAGGAAAGCGGCGGCAGATTCGGCGGAGAAAACGCTGCATTGGTCTGGTAGCCTATGGCATTCGGCGATGTTGGGGGCAGTGATTCCGAAGCCTACTCGTTTGCTCGCGGCAGATCCGTCAGAGTACCGGAGTTCATGGTCTTGGTTTTTGGTTCGCGTTAGTTTGGTTTGCTATGGTAGGGTTGGATCCGGCCTTGAGTTGATTCTTGATTGAGTTATCTATTCGGATTTTAGGTCGGTTCCAACTCCTGGCTCCAGGGTTGCGGCTTATCATTTTTGACTCAGGCATATTAATTTGCCAATATCTCCTTTCAGAGGGTCGATTTGATAATATGATGTATGATGAACTTGTAGTACATGAGTAGACCTACAACTTTGTCTAACAGTACATTGCTCTAACTCCTATATCTTCGACATGAGAGCGTATATTCACAGTGATCTTCACGATGATAATCGCGTGATCTTCACCGCGAATATCATCGCGAAGATCACTGCGAATATACGCTCTTATTCCTCATATATAAGAGATAGAGCTATGTATTGATAGACCAAGTTGTAGGTCTACTCAAGCACCATAAGTTCATCATACATTATATTTTGAAATTGAGCTTCTGAGAAGAGCTATCGGCAAATGAATATGGATAAGTCAAAAATGATAAGCCACAACCTTGCCTGGCTCCATTCCAGTGGACCGTGGACACCGGGGGGAGCTTCTGGTTGGTGGTGGATTTGAGGAGGCGGTTTGACTCTGCAAAGAGGTAACCCTCCTTGATGGGGCCAGATGTTTTCTCGTTGTATCGTTGTGGAGGGGAGGAGTCCTGAAGCTAGTCTTACTGCAGTGTTGTAGGTTGGGGCTAACTTGGTGATAAGGTCGGTGTGACGCAGGTACGTTAATTCCAGGCCGTATGTCAATTGCGATCTGGTGTCTCGATTGGCGTTCGGATGTCTGCCGGCTAACGCTTTGAGGAGGTTTATTCTGGGTTTGCACTCATTTTTGAGGTAAGATCTGTTCTTGTTCTACTCCATCACTTGTGCTGCGATTTTGGCTATGATCGATTTGTGATTGTTTGTATAGGATTGCCAGCGCCTTGAAACTTTTCAATTGATTAAGAATGGTTCGAAAAGGATTTTCTCAATTTTTTTTTAATAATAATTGCTTGTACTGCAATATTTAACAAATTTCGATTGTAATGTTTTGACATGCAGTGTCTATCTCCAATCATAATTAAGTTGAGTTCAAATGAACTTCCAACTATATTTCTCTTGGAATCCGGAGTAAACTTCTCCTGGAATTTAATAATGATTTCTGGAAACTTCGGATGAATCCACTTCAAAATTAATGTCGAATTTCTTTCAAAAATGTGTAAAGACATTTTTAACCCTTATGTGATCGACAAAAAAACACCTTTAAGTGATCGACAGGGTACCCGGGTACCCACCAAATTCAAATGATTATAACTCTGGCTATTATTGACCGATTCTTAATTCTTTTGGCACCGTTAGATTCCAAAACTCATTGGTTTTAAGGACATTATCAGCAATGACCATTTGAATTCATCTGGTTCCCGTAAATCCGGGTTACCGGGGTCGAGTTAGTGAGTCAAAATGAGCTTGAAAATGTTTTTATTTATAATTGGAATGGTCTCACTAATTCCTACTGTTCGATGAAATTTAAGTTTTTCCATTCTATGCATATTACTATCTTGAGGCAAACATTTTTGAAAGTTCTTCGAGCTGTGGACGCTCAAGTTTCTGAATTTCTTGAGCTAAATTGGAATTTGAAATACTGATTTTAGAGCAGTTTTCAAATTACCGGAGTTCTAAAAATTAAACAGCTAATTTTTAGATTTAACCCAATCTTATTTGTTTTAACTTTTTACCACTTACCCACGATAAACTAATCTGCTTCTAGTGAACGGGGGAATCATTTAATTTAATGTTATTGAATAAAAGCAATAGAAACAATGGTATATTTCCTCCGTAAAAGAACGCCTCAGAAACGAAAAATATGTTTGGTAAAATACCTTCTGCTAAATCCGCATTAGCATGTTTTTTTTAAATCTTAATGATCTTGAGCGTAAAATTTTGAAATAACAGAACACATTGAACAGGTTGAACTTCAGTGACGTGGCACCTCTGTGAAGATGTTATGGAAAACTACAAGCATTCAGACAATATTGTAGCATTTTAAAGCTTTCCGCTAAACTCAAATCGCCCATTAACCTGTTCATCCCAAATAGTAGAAGCTATTAAAACCCCTATCGATCCCAATCCAAAGTCCGCCAACGAGCTCTCCGAGAACTGTCAAAAGTGCAAACACAATTATAAAATTAGCACCATTATTTGCACCCTCCAAAAGCTCATCATCAACGGTTACGATTTAATCTCTCCCCAACGGACGGCCCCACCGGCTTTCGCGGTAAAACAATCAACGGAAAATTTCTAAATAAACTGTTGATCTTCCTTCTTTGAGTTTTTTTTTATGTGCTCGGGTGTCTGGTCTGAACTTCGGTGTCCGTGTCTCTTCCCCGAAATCGCCAGGTTGCTGGATGCCCCCGATTCAAGGTATGCTCCGGCATGGCGCCAACGCTCAACAGGTGGCCAATTTCCATATTGTGCAAACAAGACATGCGGATTCCTCCACCTACCCCTCTACGGCCTTGTCCTCTGTCATCCCATCCTTAAGATCGGGAAAATCTGCTATGAATAAATTACCCAAAAGAAACGTAATAATGCTAAAAAGTTTTCAGTTTCATCGGAAACCCTCGGCGAGCCGGGATCGTGTGTCGTGCCGATAGACAGGGAAAACCATCTGGAACGGAGCGGAACCAGACGACACCGGTCGAATGGTTGGGTGTGGACCCGAAAACAGATTATTACACCAATTTCCCGTGAATAGATGGAGGGAGGAAAAAGAAAACAAAAAAGGGCAATCGCCGGAAAGGCGGGGCCCAACGACGACATTCTCCACGAAGAGGAAAATGTAATCCGCCCGATTTTCTCCCCATTATCTGTGGGACCGGCCGGTCGGTTGGACGCTGTTTTTTTTTGTGCATAACAATGGAATTTGCGGAAAATTTTCATGAGCGGAAATTCAAGTACCGGGAAGCATACCCCACACGATGTGGGTGAGTAGGTCGCAAATTAGTAGGTTTTTTTTTGAGGGGGCAAAGCGTCTAGTAATAGGGATTAAACGATTAAGTATAATGTTTTGGGAAAATTGATTGAAATCTGTATTAAAATTCAGGAAGTCGTGATTCGTTTGGAGTGAGATAGCTTGTAAAAATTGGAAATACTTTCTATAAAGAAACGAACATAAGACCAACTTCAACGGAAAACTGGACAAACAAACAAAAATTCTCAATGTCAATCGGCTCCGTCAAGTACTTTTAGATACTATTGAGCCTGAACTCGGATTAACTGAATGTTTGACGGATTTGAAAACTTGTGCAAGAATAACTTGCTTATGACCTATTTTTCAATAACTCGTTTGAATCTGCATTTTCAACTGAAATTCATCTGAGCTGACCTGGTGATGCAATGGAAAATCCTACCACCAAAAAAAAACCCCAATTCCGAACAATGAAAATGGAAACTCCTATGAATAAAACCCCCTCAACGCAAACAGTCTTCCACGGACGGAAAACCGGAATGACTCCTAGCTGGATGGTATTCGGGGTATTTCGCGCGCGAGTATTTATTTCATGCTCGCATTTATGACCGACCGTGGAGAACAGGACTATTGTTCGACGGTACACGACGTGGAGGCCGGTCAAATGCGTGGCGTTCGCAAGGACCGTTAATTAAATACCAGTCCTTCCACCCTAGGTCCGGGTGAGGAGGGCTCATAAGGGTGAGGGAATTTACAGAGCAGAACGAATATTCATCGCGATGGGAAATATGTCAATCACTTTAATTAAACTGCTCGGTGCGATTTTCGCCTTTAAATGACGCACATAAAGGGCGATACGGTCAAAATTTGGTCAATATCAACTTGACGTATTTCTTTCAATTTTGCATTTAAAAACCTGAACACCCCTCATTTTGAAGGTGTGTGTGTTTAGAATGTTGCTCCTATTTTGATTTTGGAATTCACTCTTCAGTTGTCAAAATGCCGTCAAGCAAGAAGAGCAGCGTATCAAAATTTTGCTCGCGCATCGCGAAAATCCGAGCTACTCGCACGCAAAGTTGGCAAAATCGCTAAAGTTGCCAAATCAACCGTTACAAATGTAATTAAAGTGTTTGGGGAACGTTTGTCGACAGCCAGGAAGTCTGGATCGGGGGAAATCGAAAACCGGAAGCCGCTGAGACGACAAAGAGAGTTGCCGGTAGTTTCAAGCGAAACCTAACCTATCTCTCCGAGATGCCGCAAATAAGCTGGGTGTATCGTCTACAACCGTGCATCGAGGCAAAAAACGAGCCGGACTATCGACTTACAAGAAGGTAGTGACTCCAAATCGCGATGATAAACAAAATACGACGGCCAAAGCGCGATCCCGGAGGCTGTACACGACGATGCTGACGAAGTTTGACTGCGTGGTAATGGACGACGAAACCTACGTCAAAGCCGACTACAAGCAGCTTCCGGGACAGGAGTTTTATACGGCAAAAGGAAGGGGAAAGGTAGCAGATATTTTCAAGCACACGAAACTGTCAAAGTTCGCAAAGAAATATCTGGTTTGGCAAGCCATCTGTACCTGTGGCTTGAAAAGCAGCATTTTCATAGCTTCCGGGACTGTCAACCAAAAAAATTAACGTGAAAGAGTGTTTGAATAAACGTCTGCTGCCTTTCCTGAAGAAACACGGTTGTTCCGTACTGTTTTGGCCGGATTTGGCATCTTGCCATTACGGTAAAAAGGCCATGGAGTGGTACGCCGCCAACAACGTGCAGGTGGTTCCCAAGGACAAGAACCCTCCCAACACGCCAGAGCTCCGCCCAATTGAGAAATACTGGGCTATTATCAAGCGGAACCTAAAGAAGACTAAAAAAAACTGCTAAGGACGAGCAGCAGTTCAAGGCAAACTGGCTTTCTGCGGCGAAGAAGGTGGACAAGGTGGCTGTACAAAATCTGATGGCAGGGGTCAAGCGTAAGGCCCGGCAATTCGGATTTGGAAAAGCGGAAGCCTAACTGAATATTTTTCCTGAATTTTATACTAATTGAACTTGAAAAAGAAATTTAATTTGATTTTTTAAATAAACGATTTCACCGATTTACACGCGTTTTCCCTTGACCAAATTTTGACCGTATCACCCTTTATATCGCATGAATATTTGAAAAAAAAATTTGATGATGTTTTATAGAGCATTTAATGAATTTGCCTTAATAATGTTTTTCATGAGTTTCTCTGTTGATGGGAGATGCGTACTTAGTGCACTGCGCGAACTAGTAAAGAAAAGAAACAAATAAGTAGCAGTGGGTACTAAAGCTCGATACAAAGTAAATCTGGACACACGGTTTAATACACCACCGCGTTCCTGGTGGTTGGAACGAAAATGTTTGACAGGTATTTGTTGATGTTTCATTGACGAAGAAATTGGTGAAAAGTTTTTCTCGATTGATCGACGCACCTCGAAATTACGGATCGACGGGTCGACGTCGGTGGTTTTTTTGAGGCAATAAAATCTGGGCATGTCTTCCTTCGGAAGGGAAGTAAGGCCGTTGGTCTCGGCTCATAATCATGAGTCGTCTTTCTGGCGTCGGTGATTGTCACCATGTGAGGAAATAGCAACCCGGTATAACTTGACAGCTCCATAGTAAAGTCAATGCACTATGGTCCAGGTCACGAATTTACGAGGAAACATGCTCCCAGCGGCTAAACTTGAAACTTTACAGCAAAGTGAAGTTCTACAACATGGTTTGTATAACTAAGGCCCATTTTTTTATGTTGATTAAAATTTGGGTGATCCCCATTTTTACGGAAATACAAAAACTAACTTACTTATTTGTAGAAATAGACGTTTACATTCTTAGGCTAAGTTGTAGCGCAGAAAATTTCATGGAATTTTTATGCATAATTTTTTTTTCGTAGCTTGAAAATTGACCGATTTAGAGCAATTTTCCCTTATCAACTTAGGGTGTACCATAAAAAATGTTTTTTTTTGCCCTAACTTTATTTAAATTTCCACCGTAAAGTTGTGTTCTGACGAGTTTTAGAAACTATAAATACACGTACTTTGACATACAAACTTTGCCGCTAGCTTCAACCAATCAATAGTTATTGAAATTTTTCAAAAAAAAATACGTCCTTTTCAAATGTTGATTTCTATGATTGGGGCAAACACAAAAAAATTAAAGACGTCATTTGAAAGGGCAATTTATATTGTTGACAATTGTGAAAACTAGAGAAATGTTATTTCTGTATCTTGAGAAAATTACATTTGAATCTGGGATGGTTTTAGAAGAAAAACTTCAATAACTATTGATTGGTTGAAGATTGCGCAAAGTTGATAAATCAAAATACGCGCCTTCAAAAGTTCTACAACACGTTCTAACAAAGTTTTACAATACAAATTGAGATAAAAAATAGGGCAAAAAAACATTTTTTATGGTACACCCTAAGTTGATGAGGCAAAATTGCTCTAAATTGGTCAGGAAGGAAGGATATTAACGAAAAACCCAAATCGCTCCATTCGAACGGTGACTCGTAAATTCGGGATGTCGCCTGGTATTGTCCAATATAGAAACAACGTGTGGGACTTAAGTCGTATAAAGTAAAAACAGTTTCGAATCGCATTGTACTGTAAATATTTGACGAAGTTTTCATGCGTTGTTATGGACGATGAAGATTATGTCCTGGAGGATTTCAAGCAGCTTCCAGGGCTGGCTTTTTATTCTGCTATGACCAGAAAAGCTACAGCTGAGCATTTCAGAATGAAGAAGTATCGAAATATCCCAAAAAATACCTTGTGTGGTACGCAATTTGCACGTGTGGCAAAAAGAGTAAATCTTTCGTCACTACAGGCACAATCAACAAGGAGATCTATCAGAAAGAGTGTCTGCAGTAGCGATTGCTACCCTTCATCAACAGTCACAAAGAAAAACCTTTGTTCTGGCCAGATTTGGCATCATCCCACTGTGCTAAAACTGTGATGGATACCAAGCAAATCAAGTGAACATTGTACCTAAAACCTCAAACCCGCCAAATTGACCAGAGCTTCGACCAATCGAGAGATATTGGGCTCTGATGAAGCGGAAGCTTTCTGGAAAGAAGCAAGGAATCAAAGACATCAAACACTTCCAGCAAATTTGGACAAAGACGGCTTCTACGATTTCTGAAGAATCTGCTATTGGACCTATAGCAACAGTTACAGGCCTTGTTCAATAATTTCATTAATATGATATTTCTCTATTTTCATTAGGGAATATTATTACTATATTAACAATGATGACGAGATATTTCTCGAGAAGATACTTTTCAAGAACTCCATACTATCCGTATTAAAAGAATGTTCGATAGAAGAATACACTGCCAATTTTGGAGGTGACCAACTTAATTACCCGAGCAGAAATGAATAACTTGATAACTGGCCTTGGTATTGAGGAGCTCAGATTAAGAGGTAAAATACCTGAGGATAATACCATGAAATTGTTCCCACAAAGTTATGCGAATACCAAATTGAGGTAAGACAATACCAAAATAGTACCTCTCAGGTATTCCCAGGTATCCGGAATAACAAGTTTTGTTATTCGAGAGATATTTTGCTTGCAATTCTTAGGTATTCTGTTTAGGTTTTTATCCTCTTAATCTGAGGTCTTTAATACCCGAGCAGGAGAGAACAGCATATGAATACCTAATTTTGATCTTGATAACTGGCCATGGTATAAAAGAGCTCAGATTAAGAGGTAAAATACCTAAGCATAATACCTAAGATTTGCAAGCAAAATATTTCTAGAATAACAAAACTTGGTATTTTGGATACCTGGGAATACCTTAGAGGTACTCTTTTGGTATTCTCTTGCCTCAATTTGGTATTCGCATAACATTGTGGGAACAACTTTATGGTATTATCCTTAGGTATTTTACCTCTTAATCTGAGCTCCTAAATACCTAGCTTAGTTATCAAGTTATTCGGTTCTGCTCGGGTAGTTATCCAGATCAAAATGAGGTATTCACATGTTGTTGTCTCCTGCTCGAGTAAAAACACGGATGGACTAAGTACAACATACTCCGGGCTAATACCTAATATTAGAAATTACACACAAAAACCCGACATACCGACATATTATATGTGATGTGATGTGATGTGATAAGAACCCACCATCAGTAAAGGATAACCTATGGCTGCAGGACTAAAGCATGCTTCAGATAGAATTGGAACAAAAACAATTGCCTGTATTTCAGTTATTTATTATTGAATTCAAGATCTTTTTTTATACAAATGTAGCGTTTTCTTCATACTTTTAAGAAAAAATACGGATAAAATTATTCGTCACGGTTTCGAAGGAATTCTCGAATTTTTCCTGTAACACGGCTCATTAGGCGGCGCACACCTTCTTCGTCCATCGTTTTAGCTATCTTATTCCACCAGGTCTTCATCTGATGGATGTCCTTGACAACCTTTCCCTTTGCCTTGAGCCTCCTCTTCATGATTGCCCAGTATTTCTCAATAGGGCGTCACTGGGGGCAGTTCCCAAGTAGCACACTACGAGCATAATTAGTTGTTGTAACTTGATATGACTTAGCAAGTCATATTAATGTTTTCTCAACTGAATGGCAACATGTGTGCTACTAGGGTTGGGTGGGTTAAGGTTTTTCGGAACAACCTGGACCCCTTTCTCTGCATACCATTCTTGAACGACTTTGCTGTAATGACAGCTTGCCAAATCTGGCCAAAACATTACGAGATGGTATCGGGATCAAATGAACGGCAGAATTCGTTTTTGGAGACACTCTTTTTGGTATAGTTCCGACGTCATTGTCTTATTTGTAACGAAAACTTTCGTTTTTTTGCTACAGCTGCAAATGCCCTGCCAAATCATGAATTTTTGTGCAAATTTGTCGGCAAAAACAAATTTAAATTTAGCTGGAACATCCCCCCAAGCCGCTGCCAAGTAAAATTTTTGACCTGGGATTTGCCCGAAGTCAGCCTTGACATAGGTTTCATCGTCCATCAGAAGACACCTGTCGAACTTGGTCAGCACCTGGTAGTATAGCTTCCGAGCACGGATTTTGGTCACACTATTCTATTTTATGGTCCGATTTGGCTGTTTGCTAGCTCGATACGAATTGATTCCTTCCCGGAGTCGAGTTCTCCTCACGGTACTATGGGCAGCACCGAATTTTCTGGCCAAATCACGGTCCGACAGATTGGGATTTATCTTAATCGTCTTCAAAATCTTACCACGCAGTTTCCGGTCGACAGGTTTATACCGTTTGATAACGCGCCATACGGTATTTCTGGGCAATTTCAGCTGTTTAGCTAGCCTAGATGCAGACCACAATGGATTTTCCAAATAACTGTGCACAATTTTTTCCCTTCTTTCGGCTTCCATGTTGATTGTTTACAAAGGACAGTCGATTTGCGGAATGTCAAAAATACATACGTGAAGCTGACAAAATTCCCGACACGTGGGCGCCAAGAACTTCCAAATCCGTCCACCAGGAGCGCCACAATATGAGCAAAAGTTTGTTCCAATTCTAAATGAAGCAAGCCTTATTCTTAGAAGGTTGTTCTGAGAGAATAGCCTACGTGATGGCTTGTTGTAGCAGGGTCAGCCGATCTCAGTGAGAACCTTCGGAAGACTACGGCCAGAAGGCCGCGTGTCTTCGCATGACAAGGGACTGGCGACTCCACGAACCCAGTCCACGATGTCCAGTCAACAAATCCTTCGACTGCCTTAGGCTATCCCCCAATCCCCGGAACAGTGGAAATTTTTAGCATAAACGATTTATAAAAAATGTTAAGACAAAAAAGAAAACTTCATGGCTATACTGAACCTTAGATTCAATTAAAACATTTATTTTTGTTTGTATTTGTACTAGTAAATGTGCTGATATTTTGCAAATTTCTATTGTTCCTAATAAAATAGTTGTGAACAATAAAAATGAGGAAGGATCTCACCAAAAAAATTAGAATTGAAATAACTTACCATAAAAGCATATCAGTGCATCATAATATCAAAGAATAATACTTTCAAACGCATCTTGCACTGTATGTTATTCGTATAGGACTCATTTGCTTTTATAGGCTGATCCAATATGGAATGGATCAAATACTTAAATGAATATACTGTGCTAGTTCTTTACAAGGTATCTCTTTTTTTCATATAAAAAGATATCATAAAAGACACCAATACTATTTATACAAATTTCAATTTCGAATAATGTACATGGAATTTTACACTAGAAAAAATCTATTACTTGACCATGTAAAAAGCTGCTACAGTTAGTCAATGCACTTACAACCGTTTACTTACCGAAAACCCAACCTACCTCACCGACATATTATTTTACAATAACCCTAGAAGAAGGCGAAGTACAATCCGCCGAAACGTCGAAAAAAAAGAAAATTTATCTGTTTCCATTATTTAAAAAGACTGAAAGCCAAAGAAATCATATCAGCCAAACACAAAGTCACAGTCGATAATCAGTTATAAAACAATGTATATCGCAGAGATCATACCGAATTTCACTATTCTAAAATTTATAATTTATTCGTTTCAGATTTTGGATGGAATACATCTCAATTCCCCGAAGGTAAACTTTACTTTGAACTAGAAACAAAATCTTGCTGATAAATCTGAGTAAATCGCCCCGTACCGAATTCCGAATTGAATTCTACATGAAAATTTCAGGATAATCACAGTTCGGGCTAAATTTAGCTCGAATTCTGCTATTTAAATTACAAGACCATTGGGAAAACATTTGAAGCCCCATTTAAAGCGCCATTTAGTACCTCACAACGAAACAATCGGACCGTATTTCGGGCACAGAACCGTCAAATTCTCTGTCACAATCGAACCTATTGGTCGATTGCTTCTGCCCGATCGGGCATGAAAGTGATAGAGGACGATGACAGCAATATCACTCCGCATGAGTGAATCCGTCGTTCCCCACTCGATTCGGCGGCTTGAACGTGCCACGCTCGACGGAATGGGCAACTTTTCACATGCTGAAGACGTCAGTCTACCAATTTCCATCTGATTAGCCATCATCGAATTCCAACACTCTGCGTCTCCTTCGGAATCCGAGGTTGCACAGCGCCAAGTCCGCACCTAGCTTTTTCAGCGGAAGGAACGGATGAACGAACGAAATCTGAGATTCGCCATCGCGGGCACGATTCCCGGAACAACCGAAGAAGTACTGTTACATCGAACGTACTCGGAAAGGAGCCAATTCACGTGCATATCTGTTCGGCGCTCCCATCCTGACTAGGCAGCTTCGATAGCAGCCTAAGGAAAATATCAAATTCAGTCATCTCCAGGAAAACGGCACTCTTTAATCGACGGGCTTCGACTCCGCTTTGGGAGTTGAAATTTGTGCGCTAAATATTTGATAGGTTCCTTCGAATCCGCGTGCCACGAGCCGAAGGGAAAAGAGGGTGGTTTGTTTGTTTTCTTCCGCCTGGCTGGTTGCTTTTTATGCCACACCTATCCCATAAAATGCCTTTTTTTCCGGCAGTACGGATTCGCGAATCAAGCAAACTCCGGCAGAAGCAAATTTTCGGATTCCTTCAGAAAAGGCGCAGGTGTGGAGACCGTGAAGGTAAAACATGCAACACAAACACGTAACTTGTAACGTTTCCTCGTTCGCTTTTTGGGAAACTGTATGTCCGGGGTTTTCATTATCATTTCAAATGAAGGTTTTTCTCCGGCAATGATCCAATCCGGGAATCCAATGATGAATTTTGCAAATTACAATTAGGTCTGCGGATAATACGGCTCGACCCGGCCGCGTCCGACTGAGGAGCAGAGCATGGTGGGCGTTTGTTTTCGATTTTTCTGCATTATGTTTCGTCTTTCTTTTGCCATCAAACAAACGGAAAGGGGGTGGTGGGAGGGGGATGAAGTCGCAGGAAATTGGAATTTTGATCGACCTTCGGATGGTGGTTTGGATGTTGATTTAACTCAATTTGGATGTGTTCTTCAATATTTCTACCGGTTGAATTCTTTCCAATATTATTCGAGTTGAGTGTGTTTGGATGCTTGTTGGATATTAACAGCAGAAGCCATTTTGAATTTGTTTATTTCCGGCATTTTCTTTTTATACTGTTAGGTATGTTTTAGGATCCAATTGAACTAAATTCAATTTGAAATAAAGTTTGAATGTACCAATAATTTCGGAAAAAATATCATGACCATAAGGAGGACCGTCCGAAGCTGCCACTTTGTTATTGGTAGGTCCGCTGTAATTACACAGAGATACAACAGATGATGCTTGAGACTAACATACATCCTCAATGTGTAAAAACTGTTGATCCAAGGCCAAGACGCGCCGGCCCCGCCCGAATGCAAGTCATACAAGGAGAGGGTAGAAATATTGCTGACGTAATACTCGTTTTATTGGACGCCGAGAACACTTCTCCACGAGAAATCACTGGAATGTTGGATCAAAGGGATCGTTTTGGTAAACGATACGCTGAATTCGCGCGACGTCTAGTAAAATATCTAAACAATAGACCGATTTCTTATTCGGACCGGTTTAAGCGAATAGTGCAAGCAGCAGCTTTGAATCGATTTAAACCAACAGTAAGAATGCTGTTAGGGCCACTCGCAAAGTGTAATGGTGATTTATCATCAGGAAAACAAGGTTAATATTAAGTAACGCTTTAGGGACTGTTCATAAACCACGTAGACCGAAATTTGACACTTTCAAAGCCCCCCCCCTCCCCCATCGTAGACTTTCGTAGACATTCACCCCCACCCCTCCCCCTCCCCCTTAAAGTCTACGTAGACTTAGCCAAATTCATTTTTTTTAAATTAATAGCCAATGTTCTACAATATCTAGCTGTGGCGGTTTGAGGAACGGTTTATGAAATAAAACTCAAACAATCAGGTTATTCAGTTATTCATTTTTATTTTGTTTCATACAAATTTTGCATAAATAAAAAAAAACAATCAATTATGCAAATGCTAAAGATGCCCACACCATGGCTGCTTGAACCAATAATTAAAGTTCATCAGCGGAAGTTCCCTAGTAGCACACATGTTGCCATTAAGTTGAGAAAACATAAATGTGCTTTTGTTAGTCATAATCAAGTTGATGCAACTAATTATGATCGTGGTGTGCTACTAGGGTTCTGAAGGAATTGTTTCTTGGATGTTAAGACCAATGATTTTGACAAAATCATTGCGTTGCTACAGAATCTTGAGTGGCCTTATTTTCTTCGACGAAATATCTGCCTTGTGGAAGTGGCGAACCAGCCCAGGCGGCTGAAAGCCACTTTAATAAAGTAACAAAAAAAAAAAAATCTGCCTTGTAGATGCTTTTGCGTTGATCTGCGTTCACTTTTGTCGCAAAATACAGTCCACAATAAAAGCATATGCGACTATTTTTGTTTTTACTTTAGATATCAAGTTTAGTTTATCTTCTTTGAAAGTTTTCCAAAGCCAGTTGACGTCTTCCCAGACCTCTTAATGTATTTTCTACTTTGTCCCACATGCGCTAAAACCCTCTACTAAATGTTTGGGAGCAAGTTAACTATCAAATACCATCTCATTCACGTATAAATGATAATACTCAATGCCCTAGTAGCACACTTGTTGCAAATAAGTCAATGTAACTGATAGTTGACTCAATTAAGTCACAATCAAGTTTCTGCAACCAACTATGAGAGATGTGTTGTGGGGGCGACCCCGGCGTAGTGGTTAACATACATATCTCTCACGCCAAAGTCCCGAGTTCGAATCTCACCCCCGGACAAGTTACGAAAATACCTAAAAGGGATTTCGATGGGCGACTTCGATGGAAGATGAACCAGCCCAGAGCTGAAAATCTCGATGTAGCATTAAGCCCCGTTCACATTGCAACCTACATTACGATCTTGTTTGATACCAAACCACGCAAATTATTTTTAGTGAAAACTTAAGCCTGTCAACGTTAATTTTGGACACTTATTTTTGTGTAGATTTTGAATAATTTCATTGATCGCTGAAACGTTTCACTCATGTGACAGCTGAAACTCTCCACTTCATTTCGTAGTACAACATGTTTACATTCTTGTTACATTCAGTAAAATGGCGTCGAATCAAGTGGACACGGATTTTTCACGAACGGCAGCGAAATACGAGTTTATCGAAACGCGATCCTGCCAAGAAACTGAAATTCCCAAAAGTCATTTGGCAAGCACTTGACTGTAGATCGGAAGGTTGGAAGTGAAAGAAATCGAAAAGTATGCTCCCGATAAATGGACAAGAAGGTGATAGCCATTATTGAGAAAAATCCCAATCTTTCTGTGCGAAATGTGGCGGTAAGTCAAAATCATACGTACAAAAAGTAAGCAGGGGCAAGGAATGAAGCCGTTCTTGTATCAAAATGGCCGACGAAACATACGTACTCGAAGACTTTAAATAGCTTCAAGGTCTGGCTGTTTATATCTCAATGCAAAAGAACGCCGTTGCCAAGTATTTCCGGACAAAGAAGGTGTCCAAATTCTCGAAGAAGTATTTGATATGGCAGGCCATATGTAGTTGTGGTTGAAAATCTAAAAGTTTCGTCTCTACCGACACTATCAATAAGGATGTGTACGAGAAAGAATGTCTGCAAAAGCGGCTGCTACCGTTTATCATGAGCCACGACTCTCCAGTCTGTTAGGTCACTATACGAAATCCCTTCCTGAAATGGTATAAGGTACAAGAGGTCAAATGCGTGCCAAAAACAGCCAATCCACCAAACTGTCCAGAACTTCACCCAATAGAGAAGTACTGAGCACTAGTTAAGCGGAAATTCTTCGAAACGGCGGGCGTTTCCGAGGATATCGTCCGGAACCTGATCGCGGGTGTACCACAGAAAGTTCGAGAATTTAACAGGAAGAGGATTAACATCTTAATCAACTGTTTCTAATGTAGATATAAATCTATTATTGTGAAATAAACAATCGGTATTTTTGAATAATGTGTAAATTTTGTTTTGCTACTACTATTTTGGCGTCCGAAATCTAACGGAGACAGTCTTTAGATGCTTAGATACTAGTATGAAGATAGTCTATATCACCTTATATAGGTTGTAGTGTGAACGGGATGTTATGCTCCATTATTTATTTAGCTGCCATATTATACTGATTTGATGTATTGCTTCAATTTTTACAAAGTTCAGGGCTCGAAACTGTGTGCATATCTGAACAAACTTCTTGAAACTGGAACATGTTAGCATTTAAGCTCAATCCAGGACTAAGATTACCAAGATTCATAAAATTTAGAACGCAACCAGTAGAATCCAAAATTTGTACGTTTATTCGTATCATAAATACATATGTTGAAAATAAACATATTATGATTTTAATATCAAACATCGATGTCACTTCCCATGTAGCACACTATGACCTTTATTAGTTGTAGTAACTTGATTATGACTTAGCAAGTTATATTTATGATATCTCAACCGAATGGCAACAAGTGTGCTACTAGTATTGGTTTTAAACTTAGAATATGTTAGTGATGGACCGTCACATTTGGACACTTGCGTATTCCTTCAGATTTATGGTTTGTTGTAAAACCTTTTCGTCCACTCGCGAATAAGCAACAACCATCGATTTGAAAAAAAAACAGATTTTTTATTCGTGGAAAGAGTGACCGACTGACTCGACAATTTATTGGAACTGTATCTAAAGCACAAAACAGCAATAGGCCGATAATGAACAATGCGAGAAATATAACACAACGGTATTGTTGGCTCTGGTCATGGACAAAAAGAGAGAATTTATGCTGCACGGGGCGCTGGATGGGCGTACTAGTTTACCTAACAGTTAGAAAGAAAGCAAGTTTATGTTTGGCCAAAATAAACTAATTTTATTTTTGGATTTACCTGGAATATGTTTGTTATGACGGTATTTTTCTCTGCGTAGAGGTATGAATATCGTTATGAGAGAAAAAAATGTCTACGTAGACTTTTGGTATATCCTCCTCCCCCATCGTAGAACAAACGCAGACTTTTTTGTCCTGATAGTCCCCAAAAAATTTGAACACATTTGGTTTTAATTTGGCTTTGCAGACGCTATTCAAAGTATGTATCGGAATTAGTATGAAGAACCTCAAACTTACATTTTCAGATCCCTAACATCTTGATATTATGTCCTTAAACCAAATCTAATTAAGATTCATATAGTGTAAGTTGCCAACTATCAAAATGCCGAAGATACCTGACATGTAAATTTTATACAAAAATAGTTATTCAACAAATAAAATAATAAGAAATAAAAAATATAATATAATATATATAAAGTAATATATATAAAATATATAAAATAATAACCAATACAAAATAAGAATAAAATATCATACCTAAGGTTTGTATTTTATGTTTTATTGAATAACTATTTTCGTATAAAATTTACATGTCAGTTATCTTCGGCATTTTGATAGTTGGCAACTTACACTATACGAATCTTAATTAGATTTGGTTTAAGGACATAATATCAAGATTTTAGGGATCTGGAAATGTAATTTTGAGATTCTTCATACTAATTCCCATACAAACTTTGAATAGCATCTGCAAAGCCAAATTAAAACCAAATGTGTTCAATTTTTTAGGGGACTATCAGGACCCAAATTGGCGTCGATTAAGCTTAGGGGAGCAAACATTTCGAAATTTGCATCAGCCTAATGTACAGGTTTTTGAATCTCACTAGTTTAGTTCGTCACAATCCTTACTTCAACAGCATAGTAGATTTTTCCCGATAACCTAGAATATTTGACCAGAATTTTGGATGAAACTAACCTGCCAAGATTGCCGTAATATTCATAAAATTTTCTTCAGAACCTCAACAGCGATTATCCGGAATCTTACAGACGATTCTTCAGAAAACAAAAATTGAAAATCTTCGAACCTTCACCAAAAAAATCAAACAAGGGGTCCGAGGGAGCCCCAAAATCCAACTCCAGCTTGATTCTGTTTTCGTTCCTAAAACAAACATGGTCCGAATCTCGACCTCACATCTCAACCAGTTAACGAGTGGAATTTTCCTTCCATTATTACGGGATGCTTTTTTACCACTGCCATAGTCTCCAACAAATGAAGAAAAAAAACACACCTCTCAACCCCCCACATTACAAGAAGCAGCATGATCCGGCAAGAAAAAAAAAATAATAATATCTGAACCTCCGATATGAGATGAAAATGGATTCCAGCCAGCGAGGAAAGATTTTTCTTTTGTGATCTCGATTTTTGTTCCGTTACCTACCTGAAGAACAAAACACGGGGAAAAGGAACCGTAACCGAGTGATAACGTTGTCATGGAAGTCCCCCCATCCCACCCCCATCGTCATCGCCGTAGCAACGAGCGCACACGCTAGGCAGCAGGCAGGTGAACTCAGGTTGGCTAGGAAATTACCTTCCCAGCTGCCTGTGCCTTTTCCAATAGGCCGCCGCTTGTCATCATCTCAAATTCTCTCGGTCTCTCGTTTGCGAGCCGGGCAGCAGCAGCAGCATTCGATTCCGACGAAGCAAGCAGACCCCGGAGCTCATGGCCGACCAAACAGAGTGAGAGTCTCCTGTGTTTGTAACCTAGATTACATTGGCACGCACGTTGTGCTCGGCATTCGAGAGAAAGAGAGTCACGGCGGGTGAGAGATTGGAACCAATTTAGGGCGGTTTCCTGGAAAGCCAAATTCATGCCGGAGCTCGAGAATCGTTCCAAGAAAAATATACCGGGACACGCGGCGCCGGATGTGGGGTGGGTGTGTTTGTGCGTGTGTGTGTGAGGGAGAAGGATGGGGGAGGCTTACTACCCAAAATTGGAAATAATTCCTGGTAAGCGCGCACTTTCCATCAACCCCTCCTGTCTATGATGGCTATGAGAAGTAGAAAAAAAATGTTTGGGAGCGGAAAACAACAAATTCCGGCATGTCAGAATATCCGGGACGTAGAATGAGGTCTGCTTCTGTAGGAAGGGGCGGAATGGAATTTTCCTCTACTCATACCGGCGACATAGCAACAGGCTGTTGTCGTCATCCCTGCTTGTTGGTCGTGGTCGAGGGTTAAAGGAGCTCCGAAAATCAGCTG
Source organism: Aedes japonicus (assembly GCA_034211315.2). NCBI lineage: Eukaryota > Metazoa > Arthropoda > Insecta > Diptera > Culicidae > Aedes > Aedes japonicus. The sequence continues at coordinate 55,110 of JASCZW010006906.1, read as the reverse complement.
CTGGGTGGCGCTCTTTTGAAGATGAGAGAGTTTTCTTTTTTTTTGCTTGTCTTTTTCCGCCAACGATGACAACAAATAACCGCTCGATAAAAGGGCGACGGGAGAAACGATGAAGGATTTGATTGAAATTCTATTTTCCTACTGTGAGTCGAGTATGCGTTCGCGTGTGTGTGTGTGTGGGTGCTACGCAATAAGTCATCTCGTCTCAGGAAGTACAAAAAAAGGTGGAGGTTCTAGTCTGTACTCATCGAGAAGCCGCCCCGATGTTCCTGGATGATGTAATTTCGGAACCTCGATTGTTCGCCCGAGTTGTCTTCGGGGCCTGGCCGGTTTGTTGTGTGTTTGTACGCTCTCGGAGCAGCGGATAATAATGATTAACAAGAGTGAGAAGTATGGGGAAAGTTTCGGTCGGAGTCGGAGTCGGAGTCGGTAAACGGCCAGCGGTAATTTTTGTTCGCTGTTGAATAATTAAGTGGGGCGAATTAAAGTGTGCGTACTGCCGAACGGGAATTTCGACACGCAATGATCCCGGTTTAGTTCCTTGAAGTTGGACTCAGGTAAGTCACTTTTAGCAGGGAAATCATTCTTTAATGTTGAATCGCTGGTTAAACCTTGTAGATGGCGCTGGGTCAAAATAGAGTTTTGGAACTTTAGAAAAATTCATTGAATTGCCGAAAAATTATTAACGTTTCTGGAAACTTGGATGAACTTCTAAAAAGTTTGCTGATAATCCATGGAATAGGAACAACTTTCTGGAAATGACGGGAACTTTTCAAATCAGATGTTGTTAAACCGTACAAGAACTTTTTATGATCTCCAAGATTGTGAAATGGTGGAAATTCTATGAAATTGATTAAAAAGTAGTTGGTTTCTTTATTCTCGTTTTGGTTGGGTTCGAAAAATTATGGAGTAGTAAGAAGTTTAAGTTCTTCTTAAAACTTAAATACCCTGAACTTTTGGGATGCTTTTGGAACGATATGAAAGTTTCTCGATCACTTGGAAAGATCTCTGAAGTTCTAGTAAGCTGTTTTCTAAACTTTTCGAATGCTCAAAAAATCCAGTTTCCTGTTTATCTGGGACGTTTTCTGAAATTCTGGAAAGTTACCCGCTCTTAGGGGAAGTTTTCTGGAATTCTTGGTAGATCGCAGTACTGAGAAATTTTCTGAATTGCTGAATGCTTAGGGGATCTGGAAGTTTTATCAATCTTTGGGAAAGTTCCCTGAACTTCTGGGAAATTCTATGAATTTGTGGGACGTTCTATGGACGTCTGAGATGTTTGCTGACCTTTTGGAAAGTCTCCTAATCTTTGGGTGATTTCTATGATCTTTGTGAGCATTTCCTGAATATGAGATTTTTTTGAAAAATTCATGAGAACCCCTGAACTTCAAGGAAGTTTCTTGAACTCCTACATGTTTGCTGAACTTCTAAGATGTTCTGTATATGTCTAGCAAGTTTCATGAAATTCTAAGAAGTTCACTAAACCTCTAGAGAGATCCACAAACTGTTGAAAAGCTTCATGAATTGCTTTACTGTTCTCTATTGGAAGTACTCTAATTTTCTGGAAAGTTCCTTGAATTTTTGGGAAGTTTCCTGAACATCTTGAGTAGTTCTATGAACTTCTGAAAAATACCCAAAATAATCTGATAAGTTTTCTAAACTTCTGGAAGCCCCCGGAATTTCTGGATAGTTACCTGAAATTCTGTGAAGAACCCTTGACTTTTGGAAACTTCCCTGAACTCGTGGTAAGCTACTTGAATTTGTGGACAATTCCATGAATTTCTAGGAAACAATCTGAATTTCAGGAAAGTTGTCTGAATTTCTAGGAAGAACCCTTAATTTCTGGAAAGCTTCCCGATTTTCTGGAAAGTTCCCTGATTTTATGGTATGTTCCTTTGACATCAGGGAGAATAGCAAAATCTCGGGAAAGTCTAAGTCAAATCTACCGAGCTTCTGATAAGTTTCTTTAGAAAGTGCACTGAATTTACAAGATTTTTTTCGAACTTTTGGAGATAATTTTTGTCCATCAGTTTCTTAACCTTTTCCGATATTGGGGCCGTAAATACTGCGGCCCGTAAGTCTTAAGGACAGATTTGCAAAAATTCCTCAGGGTCACCAACCCCCAAGTTTTCGTCGAGAGAACTAGCTGAGGACATACGCCAACATCCGTTAGACTGCAGGGCACCTATGTAACACTAAGGCCAACATATCCAGCTGCATCGCAACAGCTGGAAAAAGTCATCAGTTAACTCTAGTTGTCGCATAATGTCTAGGATCATATCCCTTGGCATGCTGAAACATCGCAGAAAGTGCTCCTTGTCATAGGTTGGCGTGGCGCTATCTATCACTATCAGCACTATCTAAATTCGTTTAAATGAGATGCATGCATTCACACACTCACCACCACTCAAACCAATCCATGGTAAAAAATTTGCGAAAAATCTTCGGTCTCTGGATATTGTATGATTGACAAGATGATAGTTGTTGGTGGGTTTAACAACAAGAAATACTATACCGGTGCGGGGAACGCAAAGTTGGTATGTTTTAGCTGGTTCTTTTTAAGTTTGCTGATGCAAATCAACTATAAGGATGTTAAAATAGACCACCGCTGAAGATGCTCTAAGCGGTACGTTTTAAACAGGCTGAACAATGAGATCAACCGACCGAGTAAATGACAAAAACGCTACTCAAATCATTTGAAAAAGGTGAGTATGGTTCCTTCCATTTGACAAAAATTCCCGATGATTTTGGATTCCCGCATTTTTCCCGCATTTCCCGATTTTCCCGAGTCTGCGGCCACCCTGGATGATGCTAACGAATTCCACAGAATTCAAGAGATAGCAGAACGTAGTATTCTATTTCAATTTTCATAATTTCCTATGAGGCTCCTGATGAGGCTACTAGTACTATTCCTAAATGAAATGACACCCCTTATTTTGGTTGACCACGAGTAATCGATCTAGACGTAGTATTAGGGCATCTTAAACGGCGATCCAAATCGTGGATTGGATTTATTTTTTTAGACCAAACGCAGTAAATTTTGAGCATTTCCAGCCGACCAACTTCGAGTGTCTCCGATTTTATTGAAAATTTGTACACACGTTTTACCCGCAAAAGTAAGTTTTTTCCGCTGATGCAAACAAAATTTGGACTCAAGAGTCAGTTTTAAAAAGGCCGTAAGCATTTTGAATAGCACTACAATTAATAGTTTGTTGCTCGAAAAGGCTTCGTGCACACATTACGTAACGCATGAAGGGGGGAGAGGGGGGGTTAAGCAACCGTTTCTTATTGTGACATATGGGAGAGGGGGGGGGGGTAAAAATCGTTACGTAACAAAACAACCAATTTGAAAAATAAATCAGAAGTGAATAACCGATTGAAAATCAATAATATTACCTGTATGCCAAGCAAAGTAGCAAGTAGCTAAGGGTTAATCTATTCTAGTTAAGAACTATGTTTAAAATTTTTGAAAACCCGAAAACCCCACTTTCAAAACGTTAAATGAAAGCTTTTAATCCATATTTTGAAGGAAAAATATCAAAGCTGAGCCAAAGCTTTGTTTTTATATTGTTAATCACGTTTGCCATAACTGGAACACTGCACCAATTATCGCCATAGTTTAAAATTTTGGTTCCTTTGATGGCCAATCGCATGTATTCCTTATGGGAGTGGCCAAAATAGAAACACATTTATGGCCAAATGGTGCAAGAAAGCTGAAATTTGAAGGAAAATGGAAGTCTTTCTTTTGATTTCAGACCAAATTCTAAAGCTTCGATAAATGGAGACGAACTATTTAAATGTGATCTTCTAAACGAAAGGTGTCTTATGACGATTTGTATCACCAATTTGCGCAATTGTCTATAAAGGGTACATCTACATGCCGTGAAATATATTGTTCTGTATAAGTTCAACAAATTTTATTGTTGACTCACGGCTTACCCTTAATTTTCATTTATTCAAACAATACCGATTATATGTTTGAATCAACAATAAATTTTGTTGTTTCTGAAAGCGCTGTAAAGGAGGCTTCTATTGAAAAAATAAGATTTTTGGAAACGGCGTGGCCTCTGATGTACACAGAAGTTGTCTCCATTCTATTCGGTCCATGGCTGTCACTCGCCAGCCTCGTTGTCTGCGGATGGTCCGCAGGTCGCCTTCTATTTGATCGATCCACCTTGCTCGTTGCGCGCCTCTTTTTCATGTACCTGTCAGTTCGTTTTCGAGAACCATTTTCACAGGGCTGTCGTCCGACATTCTTACGACATGCCCAGCCCATCGTAGTCGACCGATTTTTGCGATGTGTACGATGGGAGGTTCTCTGGTTCTGCTGGTGTCGTTATCGGCAGTCACCAATGAGCCCAAATACTCTACTTCCGCGATTTCATCACCGTCGATCTGAACTCGTGCTAGGAGGCTAACATTGTCTTTTCGTGAGCCTCTTCCCTTCATGTATTTTATTTTCAACGCATTAATCACAAGCCCAATCCTACCAGCTTCAGCCTTAAGTCTGATGTACGTTTCCGCCATCGTGCCAAAGTTACGTGCTACGATATTTACGTCGTCGGCGAAACCAAATAGTTGGACAGACTTCCTGAAGATCGTGCCACTCGTGTCTATCCCAGCTCTTCGAATCACGCCCTCCAGTGCAATGTTAAACAGCCCTTATTCGTGCACTGCACGGAGCAAAAGGAAAACTCTGATTAGTATATTTAAAAAAAAAAAATAATAATTAGATTCTAAAAATTGCAATAGGTTAATATTATGCATTGCATAAAATACTATTGCAATCTTTTAACTAACTTTTGCAAACTTTGAACTTTGAGGAGACATTTGTTGGAAACTTGTTGAACTAATTTTTGTAACAATTTTCAAAACATCCAGTAGCCTGAATAAATGCAGTACAATGAGTGCAATGCTTTTCGTAATCTTTATAAAAGCTTTAAGATACTTAAATGAAATTAATTGACTGATGTTTGCAATCTTTACTAATTTCAAGTTACCGAAATGAGATATAAACATTAAAACCACACCAATAACAGTTTTTGTGATGACTTAATAACAATTGAGAAAAAGGGTGGGGTTAGGGGGGTAGTGCCCGTGAGCGTTACGTAATTAAAGAGGGGAGTCAAAATCCCGTTTTTCTGCGTTACGTAATTTGTGCACAAAGCCAAACCTTTGGTTGTAGAAAAAAACTGTCTAAGAACAAGTTGTGGTCCTATGTGTAGAGGTTGTGAAAAAAAATATACATGGAAAAAAATGTTTTTCGGAAAAAAAATCCAAAATTAATATTAAAATTTAAATATCTCAAAAAACATTTTATTGTTTTTTTTTTTCATTTTTTGACTGTTATTACGCAAATTTTAGCGAAGACTTTAGGATGGGGAGATGTCAGGGAAAAAAGTTTCTAAAACATATGTAATACACAGTTAGTAAAATTGTAAGTGCTGTACTAATCCCTGGGTTGACCAGAGAGAGTTGATTACTAAAATTATTGCTTAGGAAACGTCCATTAATTACGTCACGCAAAAAGTGGCTATTCAAGTATTCGTCAAACAGATGTTCGAAGTCATCCGAAACTCTTTGCAGTTGAGGTCTTAAGATCTGCAAGTGTGACCAGTGATAAGTTAGTGATAGTTTCAGGATGTACTCCCTAATATCGAATAATATTGAAAGAAATATTGTAAATATAGGACTACCTTTGTCATCCAAGAAATTCCTGAAGTTAATGTCTTGAGATCTACTAGCGTAACCAAAGTTGTGCTGATAATTTAAGGGTTCAATTAATATAAATTTAAGTAAAACAGTATATTGGGTTGAATGGATTTCCTCTGTCGGTCAAAAATAACCTTTTGTTTCAAGACTTGGTTCAACCTAGATCTTAGGTACTCAATGCATTTATATCGTACTTATAAATTACATGAATAATTATAGTTGCAATTGTAGATATAAGGTGTCCTAATTTCAGGGAGTTCTTAGATAACCCTAGTTTCACCTTAGATCTTAGATGAAATCGATTTCGCATGTAGATATGAACACCAGAACTCCAATAAGTTCTTGGCAACATAGAACAACATGTCACATCATTATTTGTTTTATCCTAGAGTTTTTTACTTCCATGGGCTCATATCTATGAACTATGGCAAGATTGAGGGTTTCGTTTCTATATAAGAAAATATTAATTCCAGAAAAATGTACGGTAGCCTAGAACAACAGCTCAATACTTTTTTTCAGCCATCATGTATGGACCTCCATGAATTTATATCGTATTCAAATCTTCCAGAAGATTGGTGGTTTTCCTTCTAGCTCAAACCCTCTTATCAACAAAACACAGCCGGTGAACTGTCAGTTGACAGCATATTTCTGCAATAAGCATGTAAGGCTTGCTTCATTTAGAATTGGAACAAACTTTTGCTCATATTGTGGCGCTCCTGGTGGACGGATTTGGAAGTTATTGGCGCCACAATTGGTGGACGGATTTGGAATTTTGTCAGCTTCACGAATGTATTTTTGACATTCCGCAAATCGACTGTACTTTGTAAACAATCAACATGGAAGCCGAAAGAAGGAAAAAAATGTGCACAGTTATTTGGAAAATCCATTGTGGTCTGCATCTAGGCTAGCTAAACAACTGAAATTGCCCAGAAATACCGCGCGTTATCAAACGGTATAAGGAAACATTGACGATGATTCGGAAGCCTCAAGCCAATCGTCGGAGTGGAACTGTCGACCGGAAACTGCGTGGTAAGATTTTGAAGACGATTAAGAGGAATCCCAATCTGTCGGACCGTGATTTGGCCAGAAAATTCGGTGCTGCCCATAAACCGTGAGGAGAACTCGACTCGGGATGGAATCAAGTCGTATCGAGCTAGCAAACAGCCAAATCGGACCATAAAACAAAATAGTGTGGCCAAAATCCGTGCTCGGAAGCTATACGACCAGGTGCTGACCAAGTTCGACGGGTGTCTTCTGATGGACGATGAAACCTATGTCAAGGCTGACTTCGGGCAAATCCCAGGTCCAAAATTTTACTTGGCAACGGCTCGGGGGGATGTTCCAGCCAAATTTAAATTTGTTTTTGCCGACAAATTTGCACGAAAATTCATGATTTGGTAGGGCATTTGCAGCTGTGGCAAAACAACGAAAGTTTTCGTTACAAATAAGACAATGACGTCGGAACTATACCAAAAAGCGTGTCTCCAAAAACGAATTTTGCCGTTCATTCGATCCCACGACCATCCCGTAATGTTTTGACCAGATTTGGCAAGCTGCCATTACAGCAAAGTCGTTCAATACTGGTATGCAGAGCAAGGGGTCCAGGTTGTTCCGAAAAACCTTAACCCATCCAACTGCCCCCAGTTCCGCCCTATTGAGAAATACTGGGCAATCATGAAGAGGAGACACAAGGCAAAGAGAAAGGTTGTCAAAGACATCAATCAGATGAAGACCTGGTGGAATAAGATAGCTAAAACGATGGACGAAGAAGGTGTGCGCCGCCTAATGAGCCGTGTTATAGGAAAAATTCGAGAATTTCTTCGAAACCGTGACGAATAATTTTATCCGTATTTTTTCTTAAAAGTATGAAGAAAACGCTACATTTGTATAAAAAAAGATCTCCTGAACCGTCAACTGTCGATTTCGATTTCGAAACATTGAAGTTTACTGATGCTTTCTATGATTGCTCGATTTGAGTTACACATGTTTTGTCCAATACTGTACATCATTCGAAAACAGTTTTGCCTCTACCTGATGATTTTAGTTTGCTGAAAGATAATGCTCCATTCTGTAACTCCCTGTTCATAGTCTTCATAAGATACATAACAAAATTACATTTTCGTTAAGCAATCATTATTTTTCTGATTGGCCCAATCATATAATTCTTTAGCATTTGTTTGTTTTTGTAGAATTCAGGGAATTTTGAATAAGATCCTGTCAAAACTGCGCAAAGATTTCTTCCTGTCGGAATATGTCGTGATAAACATTTTTAAGTTCATGTTAGAATCTTGTCTGCTTGTAAAGATTTGTTCCGGAAGGCGACACATTTACCTTTCCTACAGATCCACTCAGCTTTAGGTAAATCCGTACTTTGTGTCTCTTCGCTGCATCATCCTCCTGTTGAGTCACTATTCTCCAAATTTTGATAACTTTGATCACTTTCTTGACCGGTTCACTCGGGAAAAAAAGGATGTAATTGTCCACAACATTAAAAATTTCAAATCTAAGCTTATGTTAATTATGGAAGTGAATTGACGAAAGTTGTTATGGTTGAAGATATTCCTAACCTTTGCTATGGCTGTATTAAATTAGAGCAAATGAATTGAACTCTAATCCAGCGTATTTTTTAAAATTTACCCTAAAATTTACAGATAACCTAGGCATGAACTGGAATGTATATAACCAAGTTTAAAATCGCATTTAGTGCACTTTACATACTAAGGCATGGCCCACTTAGTGATGGCACAAACTCTTTTGCTTATTACAGCGTATCTAGTGGACGTTTTCGGAAGCTTTCGAAGTCTATCTGTTGACAATTGAAGAATCCAAGTAAAGCTAAAGTGAGGTTAAACATCGTAATATCTAAAACTGAAATTGATAATAACTTTCTGGCTATTTTTCAAACTGTATGGAATCGGTCAGTAAGGTCATTATCGTCGATTTTCTTATCTTTTTATCACCAATTAATTTGCTTTGAAAGCTTGAAAAACCTACCTTGGGTTACCTGGATTCCTACATAACAATAACAGTGTTTTTCTCCAGTTCATAAAACGCCTCTCATTTTGGAGGCAGTCACCATGCAAGATGCGCGTAGAAGCAAAAAATCGTGCAGTCACCTGGAAAATCCATCGTGGTTCGCGTTCAAGCTGACTAATGAGTTGAATTTTCCTAGAAACAAAGTATGGCACGAGCTCAAACGAACAGGGAAACCTTGACGACGACTCGAAAGCGTCAACGTGGAACAGCCAACGCTTCAGCTCCATGGAAAGGTCGTGAGGTCCCTCCGAAGCAACCCACGTATGTCCGATTTATAAGCATACCACACCAGTAGACAAGCCAATCGATCACTCAAGCAGAATACCGTAGCTAGAACCTGTGTTCGAAAGCTGTACGACAACCTGCAAACCATGTCCGGTGGATGCATACTTATGGATGACGAAACTTATGTAAATGCCGACTTCGAACAAGTTCCAGGACCAACAATTTACAAGGCGAAAACTCGAGGAGGTTCTTGTTTTTGCGGATTAAGTCGCTAGCAAATATTTGATCGGGCAGGGTTGGTTTTTCTGACTCTAACTTGCCATTTCTGACCTTCTACGTGACAATTGAACACCCCTAGTCACTGAAAATTACCTTTTTTTTGTGTAAATAACGCAACAATGGGTCTTCAGCCTCGTACCGGATCTTAAATCCCAGATCTTAGGCAACTCAAAACTGAATCATCTTCTGGTTCAAAAGTTCCGATCCTACCGTGATAAACTCTCCACTTCACATCTACAATTCGATTAGAGAGCAACGTCCTTTGAAAAACTCTGCCGCCTGAGGGACTAATAAAGGCAATTTATTAAAATGGCTTTCATTTGAATTCAGCAGAAGCTCTTCCTTGATTGGCCTTACTCGTAATACGATTATAGATAGGATAACAAACTCCTATCCTTGGTTGTGTACCAAATTGTCCTACATTTTCTCCATTCAATAGACAAGTAAAATGAAAAAGCTTTATTTTCAATCCTCTGCAAGCATTACGGCCACGTATGAATGTGGTCTCATCCCCGGAATTCATCATCGTCCAACAATGCACATCTAAGTAACATTTCGCATTATTGTTGTGCAGCTTTGTCGTGTAACCGGAGTACAAATCCCACAATCCGGTGTCGAAGTTGTGCTCTGTTTCGAATGTATTAGCCATTGCCCAGAGCTAACGGCACGAACAGCAGAGCAGGAGACTCAATTGATTGAATTAATTAATACCAAACAGGTTTGCCCCATTCCATTCATTAGGGACACCAGTCAGAGTTCAGTTGGCTTCCTCTTTCCGCCCTCACATCGGATGGCCCCTCGGTGAGTTCTCTTCTACCACCCACGTTTTTCAAATCGTCATCGTCAACCGCGTCATTGCATCGTCCGTATCTCATTTAATTATTCATACCATAGTGCTACTGCAGCAGGCACATTCACAAAACCGAGTGTGACTCAAGAACCCTATCCACATAAAAAAAAAGAAAACTATAAAATTCAAATCCTACATGAATAACCTACCACGAGGGTGAAGGGAACCGGTGCAGTAGTGTCTTCACTTTTATTATTCTCTCGATCCTCTTCGCTGGTTTCTTCAACCCTATCAAGATCAAAACAGACAGACCTCCTATCCTAATCCTTCGATTTTTTTTCCTTCCTTCTCACTGCCACACACTTGAGATTTGACTGGCTGACTAACTGACTATGATGGTGTGTGGTAAACAAAAAAGAAACTTCGCGTGCTGCTCAAATGTCAGACAAAACAAAGCTTATTTCGAATGGCAAAACAAAAGCGACACTCGTCTGTGACGTCTCTCTACTCGATTCTTTATTTTGTTTGAATGAGTCTGTTTGTCGTACGAAGCCGACTACTGCGCGATATCCGAGCTTGCGCCGGTTGCTCATTTTCCACGCTGTCTTCTTCGTATTCGTTGACTTCTGCGTTGGCATGTGTGTGGGTGCGCGCATATCGATAACAGTCGGCAGTGTTGTCAGTTAATTGGATTGGTTTGTTTTCAGGAAAATTTGAGGATGCGTTGTTAACTCTATTGAAACTATTTGAACTAAATTAATCGTTTATCATTTAATCGTTGATCCTTCACGAATCCCAAGATTCTTAGAATATACCAACACACCATATGGTAGGGCGAACATTTTTTTTTTTAAGTGTTTCGTCAAGCAATGTTGACTACATGCTTCACATTATTTCTGTTGTTATGTATCTTAACTATGGAAAAAATCATTTTTTTCCGAACAAATTTCAGTCAATTCTTGCATATGGAGTGAAAAGTAGATCTATTGTAATGACAATGCGCATATTTCATTTATCTGATACCTGAAAAATAAGATTCATCGTAAAAATAGATTTTAATGTTATTTTATATTATTGTATTGTAATTGTGTGGTTATTTTTATCCGGGTTGTTCTTTAGACATAGTGATGCCAATGATTTCGCAATGTAAGCAGGGCTGGTAGCGGATTTATGGATAAATAATAGTGACTTTAGTGACTAAAATAATAAAAATATTGACCAAATAGTGATTAAAAAGTGATTCCCAAATTTTAGTATTTTTTAATCTTTTATACAAGCATCTTTTATACGTACAATAAAAATGAACTAGGTGATCACCCCCGTTTTCAAAAACGAAAATGTGGGTCTACATGCACGGTTGAAGCACCTTCCAGCATGGCCTGTTCTAGAATTACTTCTGACATATCTTGCTTTTAAATTCCTTTTTGAGCCGTTGCCATGTGAAGCTGTTTTCACTACCTTAATCATCTGAAGATATTTAGGCTCACCTACAGCCGTTTCCTTAGTAAAAATACTCGTTCCAATTCGGTACTCTGTACTCAAGGTCAGCACAACTGTCCTTGAGTTCGGAACGCATGATCTACAGTTGTAGCAATAGGTGTTTGCAAAGGGGCAATATGTTTTATATCATTGATTATGACTGATTATTCTATTCAATCATTATTGTTAAATACATATTGTCCCTTTGCACACTCAACTGTTACAACTGTAGATCATATGTTCTGAACTCAAGGATAGTTTGGATGATCAAGATTAACCCCGTGTATCTCATGATGTTTTTTTACGTTCGAAAATATTTACTGAATATGGTTGAATACGTAGCGTTACTTTGTACAGCCCGAAAAGCTATAGGAAGACAAACACATACATAATGCGACAATCTTGGGATATTTTAGGTACTCGAAACTGTCCTTAAGTTCAAAGCATAAGATTCACAGTTGTAAAAGATTTTTTTTTTTGAGCTATGCATGGTGAACATAAGTATGCAAAAATATTCAATGAACCTTTCGAAAGGTCAACAGTCATTTTTTTATAACTATGAGATTCTCTATGTAATCCAAACCGTCCTGGAGTTCAGAACATGAAATCTACGATAGTAACAGTATGGTCTAGGGTTATACAAAGTTACGTCACGTATTCAAGTATATTCAGTGAATATTTTCAAACGTGAAAATACACAAGAAGATAATCTTGGGATGGTTAGGCCATCCAAACTGTCTTGGCATTCAGAACTTAAGATTTACAGTTGTAACAGTAAATTTTAGGCACTACAAAGTTATAAAAAATATTTAGATCAATTGACATTCTTAATGTCAAAACACATCATAAAGCAGTATGACATGTTCCAGGTCATCCAAACAATTCTTGAGATCAGAACACAGGACCTACAGTTGTAACAAACTTTTCTGGGCTATGCAAAGCTACGATGTGTATTGAAACATATTCATTGAATATTTTGGAAGAACAACAGACATTATGAGATAATCTTCAGATGTTTTAGGTTATCCAAACTTTCCTGGAATTTAAAACATAAAATCTACAGCTGTAGGTTTTAAGTCTTGAATTGCAGCTTAAAATCTACAGCTTATTGGACTAAACAAAGTAACAATATGTATTTGACCAAATTAAGTGAGTCTTTTTGAAGGTCAACCGATATAATAAGACATCTTGGGATATTCTAGGTCATCAAATCTGCCCTTGAGTTCAGAATTTGGGATATATAGTCGTAAAGTTAGCTTTATGATACATAAAAGGTTACGCAATGCAGATTATGAGATTACTCCGGGATGTTCAGGTTTATAAACACTGACCTTGAGTACAGAACTTAAGATATACGGTAGTAACCGTAACCTTTTGGTCTATACAAAGCTACGATAAATATTCAAACATATTCAATTGATATTCTGAAACGTCTACAGATATCATCAAATAACCTTGTTAGTTTCAGCTCATTCAAACTGTCCTTCAAAACTTAAGGTCTACAATCGCAACAACAGCTTTATGGGCTATACAAAGTTAAGTTAGTTTGTTCGGCATAGAATTAGGTCTTCCTAGTTTTTTGGTGTATATTTCTCGACAATAGGGTTGACTATTGCACAATAGGTACAAGTGGTTTTTTTTAGTTTTTACAATCGGCGGTACGAAAATAGTGACTTTAGTGACCATTTTTCGAAAAATAGTGACTTTAGTGACTTTTGGATGCAAATAGTGACTTTTTAGTGACTAGACTCAAAATAGTGACCAAGTCACTAAAAAGTGACCTGCTACCAGCCCTGGTAAGTTATACTAGCGCATCATTCGATTAATGGGGCCATTTTTGGCATATTTTTTCTGTATGAATTTTCAAAGAATAATTTCCGTTTTTTAAGATGCCGGCTGGGAGTGCAAAGGTTCAATTGCGAGAGTATTTGTTCAGCAACGAAGCTCTCTGGAGCTTTAATGAAGTGCTCTGGAAGTTCAATAAAGTGCCTTGGAACTTTAACGATGTTCCTTGGAACAATAACGAAGTTTCTTGGAACTTTAACAAGGCTCTTTGGAACTTCAACGAGGTTACTTGGAACTCCAATGAAGCTCCTTGGATCTTTATAGGAAATCTTTGGTTCTTTAACGAAGTTCCTTGGAACATTTACAAGGTTTTTTGCAACTTCAACGAAGGGCCTCCGAATTTTAACGAAGTTCCTTGGGACGTTAACGAAGTTCCTTGGAACGGTAACGAAGTTCCTTGTATCTTATCGAAAATCTGTCGTATTTTGACGAAGGTCCTTGGAATTTCAACGAAGCTCGTTGGAACATGAATGAAGGTACATTCAAGAAATTCCTTGGAACTTTAACGATGGTTCTTACACTTTAACAAAGTTCTGTGCAACCTCAACGAAGTTCCTCAGAATGCAACGAAGTTCCTTGGATCTATGTCTGAAATCTTTGATACCTTAACGAAGGTCCTTGGAATCTCAACATTTAAGAAATTCCTTAGAATTTTAACGAAGTTACTTGGAACTCTAACGTAGATTTTTGGGACTGATTTGGAAATCTTTGGTACTTTAACGAATGTCCTGGGCATTTGTATGAAGCTTGTTAGGACTCTAACGAAGTTCCTTGGAACCTAAGAGCAGTTTCTTGGAACTTAAACGAAGTTCCTTGAAACATTATCAAATAATCTTAGAATTTTGACGTAGTGTTTTGGAGCTTTAACAAAGATTCAAGGAACTTTAACTTGTTACTTTGACGCAGGTCCTTGGAATCTCAACGAAGCTCGTTGGAACTTTAGCGAAGTTCCTTGGAACTCTCACGAAGTTCCTTGGAACTTTCACGAAGTTCTTGGAACTTACACGAAGTTCCTTGGAACTTTCACGAAGTTGCTTGGAGAATCACGAAATTCCTTGGAACGTTAAAGAAATTCCTTATAACTTTACCGAAGTTACTTGGAACTCTAACGTAGTTCTTTGGATCTAATTTCGAAATATTTGATACTCTGACGGAGGTCCTGGGGATTTTTACGAAGCTCGTTAGAACCTTAACGAAGTTACTTGGAACATTAAAAACTTCCTTGAAACTTTAACGAAGTAACTTGGAACTCTAACGTAGTTCTTCGGATCTGATTCGGAAATCTTTAGTACTCTAACGAAGGTCCTGGGGATTTTTTTTAAGCTCGTTAGAACTTTAACGAAGTTCTTTGGAACTTTAAAGCCGTTAATTGGAACATTAAAGAAGTTCTTTCGAACTTCAGCGAAGTGCATCAAAATTTTAACGAAGTTTCTTGGGACATTAACGAAGCCTTGGAACTTTAACGAAGTGACTTAAAATTTAACAAAGTTCTTTGGAACCTCAACGAAGCGCCTCAGAATTTAACGAAGTTCCTTGGATCTATATCGGTTATCTTTGGTACCTTAAAGAAGGTCCTAGGAACTTTAACGAACTTCCTTGGAACATTAAAAACTTTCTTGAAACTTAAACGAAGTTACTTAGAACTCTAACGTAGTTCTTTGCATCTGATTCGGAAATCTTTGGTACTCTAACGAAGGTCCTGGGGATTTTTTTAAAGCTTGTTTGAACTTTAACGAAGATCTTTGGAACTTTAAAGACGTTACTTGGAACTTTAAAAAAGTTCCTTTGAACATTATCGAAGTGTCTTGAAACTTTAACGTGCCTTACAGCTTTAACGAAGAGTCTTGGAAGCTTAACGAAGTTCCTTGAAACTTTAAGTAAGTTCCTTGTTACTTTAACAAAGAGCCTAGGAACTTTAATGATGTTACTTGGTACTTTAACAAGGTTCCTTGAAACTTTAACGAAGTTCTTTGAAACTTCAACGAAGATACTTGGAACTTTAACGTACATCTTTGGGTCTGATTCTGGAATCTTTGGTACTTTAACGAAGGGCCTGGGTTTTTTTTATGATTTGTTATGAGTTCCTCAGAACTTTAAAGAAGTTCCTTGGATCTTTAACGAAGCTACTTAGAATATTATCGAGGTGTCTACGAACTTTGACGTAGTGTCTTGCAGTTTGAACAAAGAGTCTAACAACTTGAACGAAGTTCCTTGTAAATTTAACGAAGTTTCTTGGAACTTCAATGAAGTTCCTTGGATATTTATTGGAAACCCGTGGAACTTTAACTGTAACACTTTTTGCAAACACAAAACACGGTAGTTTTCGGTAGTTCTAGTTTCTTGATCTCGATAAATTCGGATTTTGCTGAAGTTCGTGCAAAATTCTCTTGCGCACTTCCACTTGCCGTTTACTAAATGTAACAAAAAGTAAACATGTTGTACCACGAAATAAAGTGGAGTTTCAACTGTCATATAAGCGAAACGTTTCAGCGATCCGTGGAGTAATTATGATAATAACTTATGAACTGATTAAAGTAATGTAGATATTTTGAGAATACTGTATTATGACTATAATTGTGTAATTACGTCACATTGACTTAAAAAAAACGCAAAAGTGCGATGAAAACCTGGTTGATCATGCAAAACGCCAAGATCTGAACTCAAGAATAGTTTGGAATACCGTAGATATTCTGAGAATTCTGTAATATGACTATTATTGTTAAATGATGTCCCATGGTGCTTTTGCAACTCATAGGTACGGTAGTCTTCGTAAATCGCGATTTTAATCAAAAACAAAATTCCAGAACCTGAACTCATGAGTAGTTTGGCGTACCGTAGGGATTCTGAGAATACTACTATGTGATTATAATTTTGCAATGATGTCCCATAGAGCTTTACGAACTCATAAATACGATCGAAACTTATAAATACGATACGAATCGCCTTGTTTATCATGCAAAACACCAAGACATTAACTCATGAATAGATTGGAATACCGTAGATATTCGGGGAATACTGTTTAATAACTATGATTGTGCAATGATGTCCTATGGAGTATGATCAACTTATAAATACGATGGAGACCTCGTAAATCGGTTGGTTGATCATGCAAAACACCAAGATCTGAACTCAAGAATAGTTTGGAATACCTTAGATATTCTGAGAATTCTGAACTCATTTGATTGAATGAAGAAACATTCATTCGAACCGTTGCTCATAGTGATCGTTGAGTTTGGCTTTTGTCAAATGAACTGACCAGTCATTCGATTGAAGCAGTGACAAAGAATCGATTTAGCTTCTTGTTGCATCCAGAATGGAAGGCGGAAAACGGAAGAGTGAAACCACTACAACTTTTTTTTCCGAAATCGCAACCCAATTTAAGCGAAAGGAAGCAGATCGAGCGTACTGCCAGAGTGACGGTAAAACCGTTTGCACATATATGCAAAAGAAGCATGACGTCGGAAACTTTATCGACATATTCGGATTCGTCACCCAAACATGGCCAAAGAACACGGTTCGATAGCTGAACCAGCACCGCCGATGAAGACGCCACGAAACATTACAGAAAAGGCCGTACCTACTGACAAACAGTTGTTAATAGATTCAGGAATAAAACTCGTGTCCTATCGTAATCTTCCACTGTCATGATTCCAGTGTGAAGGCCTGAGACAGTTGCTGGAACCGCTAGAAGCCACGGTTGGAGTTATTCTAAATCGAGCTAATGCAACTGGGTAAATCGCACAAGCAGCTTTGAAAATCTGCGAAGTCGTGGCCTTTGAAATGAAAACCAAGCTTCTATGCTCCATGATTGATTCAGCCTCAAGACTCAACCATCATGTTAAGGGAATTGGTGTGCAATTTACTGCAGGTGATAAAATTGTAACCAGGACACTAGGTAAGTGTACACTGCAACTGAATTATGTTTATTTATGCCTTTGTTTCTTTCAACGATGTTTTGTGTGATCTTCTCCCAAAAAAAGGTATATCTTATATTATCAACATGCTGCCCTGCCATTCACTCCTATAAAGGTAAACATAATTTAAAATCAGGCATGTTTTGTGTGAAAATCTATTGGAAAAGATCATAGAAAAAGCCAGGCAAAATAAATTGCAAAACTGTGCTATCTGAAGAATTTGACATGTTTTACAGTTCATCGTTGCAAATCTACGATTTTATTACAGGAATGATTGAGGTCAAGGATCGCCAAACTGTTAGATTTTTAAAAGCAAAAGTTTTGAAACTGTTGGCTCGTTATGGGATAAAAATCTACCATTTTTTTTCAATCGCCGTGCACAATGGGGCAAACATGCTTGCCTGCATTAAAAAACTGAAAGATGAGTTTGAAGCATCGGTGTTTATCCAGGAAGAAGAATAAGATTGTACGAATATAGCGCAGATATGGCCGACAAACTTGTATATAATTTTGTGAGACCCTTAGTCTACAGTTGGCCATACTCGGCAAAAATCGTTTTTTGTCCAGCTGCCACAGGAATTTCCTGAACTAGATATAAAAAATTGAATTCAGTGAGAAAGAACTTAAGTTTAAATCAATCGCAAAATTTTCAACAGATCTTCCATATTACTGGGTATTTGTAGAACAGTACGTTGAAGTTCTCAAGCCATTATTCGTATGCACGAAAAATTGACTCACAATGATTTTTACATGGAATGGTTGATGACGATACGTGAGGTAAGAATTCTCGAGGACAATCCGTTGAGCAAACCTCTGGTGGAATCACTGACGAAGCGACTCAAAAACCTCAGGGGTTCCATGCCGTTCAAAATAGCTCTGTACCTTGATCCTCGTTTCCGTTTATCGAATTAAAATTATTCACCATCGATGAAACGGAGCAGATACAGGTAATGTATAAAAATAAAAAAATACAAAATTATCTTTTACCTCAAAACAAAGTTTTTCAATATTTTTCAATTTAAAGAGATGCATTTTCCAAACGTAGGATCGTATCAAACGGCTGGAAGTTCTATTGAAACTACTGTCTTAGGTAATCAAAACGACGGAAACAATGAGAAAGATGATTTTATCACCGAAATGTTCAGTGGTACTCTGGCTGCTTCATGTTGTTCAAGTTCAACATTTCGACAGCAGCTTAAATCGCTTGAAAAATTTGATGATACGCTTGACGAAATAAAAGTACGGCTCCATACCTATAGTCAACCAATTTTGTTTCCCAACTTTATCCTTTTCTGCAATTAGATTATTTCCGAACTGATTGGTTGATACTCTGTTTGAAATTACACAGTTAGTAAATGAAAGCGTTCGACGACAATACCAATACATGGATCTACATATTGCAACAAGCATACCATATTCAAAGCCCGGGGATGTCGAGGAACTTTTCAATATCCTCGGCAGTTCGTATGTCCCACTATTATAAAATGTATGCTTATCAATTCAAAGTATCATTTGTCCTTCCTCGGAACTTTGTTGCAAAACACAGAAGCTCATTGAATTTTTCGAAGAGTTCTTTCTAGTTGAAAGTTTATAAGTAATAATATCGATTTCGAATCGAACTGCACTGATGAACGTATGTCTTCTCTTCAGTGCTGTTTCCTAGGAGTGAAAAGGAAGACAGTTTTCATCGTCAGACCTGATATTAAGCATTAATGTGTGAAGAGTGATTTTCATTCTTGTTTATTTGGTAGCGAATGAATTCAAATCACAAAGCACGGCCACAAGTCGACGTAATGAATTCGAAGGCGTTGTTTTTATCTGCTTGAAGTAGGCGAGTTAGTTCAATTGAGTATAAGTATGCTTTTCAATTGAAAATGAAGTCTTCGGGGCTGAATTGAAAGTGGGACCTAATGCATTGTTCAACGTTGAAATGTCCACTAACTCTTTAGTTGTTAAATTCAATTGGTCGCCTAAAAGGACGGTGGGCATAATTCGCTTTAGCAATTGATATCTCTTTCCTGTTTTCTTAGGTAACAGGACACCATCATGTGCTAAATTCCAGAGACCAGTTATTTTTCAAAACTGTAGTCAACTAGGCAGTAATACCGGCATCAAAGCGCTCTTAGTTACCCTTCTGAAGGAAATGCGGCTGACGCAGTTCGGTTGGATATGCGCCTTTATAGAGCCATCAGCTGAGAGCTGGTGTACTAACACTGACTTCATTTTTGTTACGACCTACGTGTTTCATACGAGCGTTGAGTGACATAGTCTCAATCTCAAATGAATATTCACGAATGTAATTACAGCGGCTGGAGTAGCCATGAAGAAAAATTATTCTAGTGTTTTTGCCTACAGACTAAACTAAAGAGAAATGGAAACAAATTTGGTATTTATTAAATAACATTTAGAGAAGATGCACCTATTACTTCGCCACTACTAATCCTACTTGAAGTCAAAGAATTGACACGCTAGTGGGATGGTTTGCATTTCAATCTCTTCATTTCACAGGGGATGAATATAGGAACAATTATATTAATATAGGAACAGCTACCTATTTCATTATGATTATGATTTATTATGATGATTAAATGAAAATATTCCAAAATTTCGGACGATATATTTAACTTATGAAATTGCGCGCAAATGAATCTGGCATCTCTTCCGCGCACGTTTTATCTCTTTCTCCAAAGGTGGGCGCCGGATGCGATCAACCTCTCGCGTTCAATACTGAAATAACTCACCGACGCCAATCTGCACAACATGCATCCGTGTATTTAGTTTTCGATTGCATGATCTCAGTCATAGGAACGATGTCGAGACGGAGGAGGAGGAACGACCGACAGACAGCCCAATATATGTAGGAAATCGATCCGAGGAAGATGTTCGAACTTGTAAACTGTAAAACATAATCGTTAAAAGTGAAAAATTTAACTAAAGCCGTTTCCAGAACCGCAGGAATCACTAAGGCGTATTAGTAATCAAATGTAAACAAACTCCTCGCCAGAGCGCACAGTAGCTGCTCAACCGAATTAGCCGACTGGACGGGCAACGAAAATCAAAACAAAATTCTTACTTCTGCCTTGCCACCCCATCGTTCTGTCTTACGTGAGAGCATTCACGGAAGACAAGTCAAAAATCATATCTAGTGGGCGCGCATGTGTTCGGCTTGAAGTTTAAAAATCACTCTTTGCTTACTGAAGCAGAGTTCCCACTAGACAGTGCTGTGTACGTGATGCCTTTTTGCGTCGGAATGAAAGAGTCCGCTAGTCTGTCTACTCGACTTTGTCTAATGGGAGCCCTCCGCTGGAAACGTCAATTCATATCAATCTGTATCAAAAATACGGCACGGCATGGTGGTGTGTGTGTGATACAGGGCGATAAAGACGACGACATACGGAAAACAGAGTACTCCTTTTGCTGTGCTGTGATGGTGTTGGTGAAATATGGTTTCGGAATAGGAGTTGACTCATGGCAAAACGTGAAGAGTTGTGGCGGCGATAAAACACTCTTCTTATCCGTACGAAAAGAGTTGAGTCCTTGTTTGGTGCTTCAATTGTTATGTGTTTAGTGGAAAAGAGACTCTGATGCAAAAAAAAAACTGTTAACACGCAGCAAAACATTGTTATTTTCAGTTACATGTTTTTGTTTGCGTTCTATCGAGCAATATCTTACCCAGTAAGATTCGTTTTTAGCGTTTCTCTTTTCTGAAGGGTGTCATTTCAAATTTTTGAAAAATGAGTGCGTCGCAGAAATTGACAGAGTTTTTGAACGATAATAACTCGTTTGACTAAACAGAATGACTTCATTTATTTGCCATTTGATCAGAAAAATACATACATATGTTTTGCTGGAAATTAAGTAAGTAATTAATTAAGTGCTATTAGTATAAGTAGTTTAATTTTACTTTAAAATGACCTACTTTTTGCTCCCATACAAATCTGCATTTTGAACGAGGTTGAAAATATGGGTTTCTCTTTTCGGCACCTCAAAAACGGGTGGTTCAATTGATACTGCTTCTTTTTTATTTAATTTTGTTTCATTTCCATGTTAATACAACAACAACCTACACCTGGCAACTGCAACATTATTTTGCTTTGTTGCCGGTGTCTGGTTTTATAACTGGAAACCATTGCATCGTACTGCATTCTCGTGCCTCTCTTCATTTGAGCCAATGCCATCAAACATCAGTGTATGTATGCACCTCCAATTTACTTCGGCCAAAATTTCCAGCAGCCGATCAACTCGGCAGTCACCTTTGCTGATATTTCTGTAACGTTTTCGTTTGTTAGCTGATTTTCAGCAAAGTTTCAGTTATTAGTAAATCTCAGTAATTTATTCAACAAGTCTTACACAGAAAAATCTTATAGTAAAAACTACCATTTTACCCGACTACGCCTATCTTTAAAACGAACACTTGAAATTTCTGTAAAATTTACTACGTTTATGGCAAAACCTTCAACATTTGTGGTATTAACAGACCTCCATATTGATATATTTTTTTGGTTTGGCTTCATTTTGAACATGGCTGCGTCAAACATTTCTCGTCATTTAATTATAATGGTGATGCATAATTTAACCCTCAATGTTGTTCCCTGCTTTTACACGTGGCGTAAGCGAAACAAACAATCGGCTGTGGATCTCTGGCGAAAAACTGATATACATGCAGATTTAGAATGGCTGAATTCCATCTCAGGATATGGACAATTTACATGACATATGACCTGGTTTTTAATATATACATGCAGAATTTTTATCAGTGTTTCTTTATATCATTGCATTTTCTTAATAATATATGGATTGAATACAACTTTGTCTGCGGTATTACTGCTGGTAATATAAACCGATGCTGTTGATGTTTCCAGAAACATGCTCCCGCCTTCATGTTCTTTTTAAGGACATTGGTGCATTTGCTAAAAGTGAGATTTGTAAAATAATAATGCTTCACTCACCTGACAACACCACCGAACCTCAAAAGCCCTGTATTGGTTATTTGCGTCAGGTGGTGAACCAACGCATTTTCTTCGACAAACTGGAATTTTTCTGTGAAATCGTTAATATGGCGACAATTATTTTGAAAATAATAAAAGCATTCATGACTAATAAACATTATTACTATTGCTTCTAATAAAATTTGCCTTATCGTAATATTTTCTGTAGTTCTGCGACTCTTAGTTATATCCTATTATACAATAATCGTTTTTTGCACTATTTGTATCAGAAAACATATTTTGGTATGTGGCTCATAACGCATCATCTCATTAACTCTATATCTGCAGTTTGTAGTTGGCATGCCTGATCATCTGAATAATCAACATCATTATTATGATGGATAAAATATTTGCAACAATATTTGCTGAAAGTGTTTATCTCTCACGAATCAAAGTCTATATCCCAGCTATACACATTGAACATTCTCTGCAGTCTTGCTTTCTTCCTCTGATGGATAATTAAGAAAAGACATTGCGTGAATTATTTCTGCAATTCTTTAGACCTGCTTATGATTGTAAGATTTGAACCTTTGAGAACACATTTAAGATTTTTTGAAAATATTATAACGGAAGTTAGTTATGTTACGTATTAAGGAGGTACGTCACAATCCCTTACGAAACTTTCAAAGGTCCATACAAAAAACTTGTCGAAATTTGGTCTAAAAAGTCACTTTTTGCCGTGACACAATCGATTAATATTCCCTAAGAATTCTAGGACACTAAAAACATATGAGCTCTATATATGTTGTCAAAGGGCAATATAATAAAACCTAAAGTGACTTTACTTTTGGTAAGGCAAAATACAACGGTCAAAGAGTTGCTGCTCATTTATTGTGGTGCTAAAATGTTTTCTTTTCTTACGTTATCCATCAGGAAAAGAAATGAACAAGTATTCACTCTACTTTTCAAATAGTCTTAATAACCATGGAAGACTTCCTTTATTTTCTTTCTCTTTTGCTAAAAAACTCGATCTTATAATCATTTTCACCATAATTTTTTGCTTTCATCTGCCGTCATTGTTGTATCATGAATGCTCAGACAGTAGGTCACCTGAACAAAATGATTTTTTTCTTGCGTAGTCAGTACTA
Organism: Aedes japonicus; assembly: GCA_034211315.2. Classification (NCBI taxonomy): domain Eukaryota; kingdom Metazoa; phylum Arthropoda; class Insecta; order Diptera; family Culicidae; genus Aedes; species Aedes japonicus. Next base: position 31,757 of record JASCZW010006906.1, on the reverse strand, counting down.
GCACATCAGTCTGACTTAGTAATATCATGGAGCTAACTCTAAGGTGTTGGTCCATAGGCGTGTTTTTCTTATCCAGTCAATTTTCAGAACGCTGATACAGAAGCTCAATTAGCTCAATAAGCCGCATATAATGAACTCCGCTGACGCACTCTCGTCTCTATCGTGCTGCATACAAATCAACAAAGCTTTTGATGTACTATATGAGGTGCAACCCCAGAATTAATTCGGACAAGAGGATTTCTGCAACAGTGAACCTGTTTCGATGCTAATTTATGTGATTGTTGATAATATTCTCACAAAATAACACAGCAAATCGAAAACAAAGGCGCAAATATATGCAGCAAGTGCGCTCTAAAGGTGTACTTCGGACCAAGAGAGTTTCTAACGACTAAATCACTAATTTACGTAATGATTGGCAGTAGCATCTTTCGATCTGTAGGAAAAAACGTTGAATGCTTGCTGCTGTACCATGGCAATGAAAGGGGGTTCTCATTGTCTCTTCGAACGCGGAAAGAAAAAATTAAGCGCAATTGATTTCTCTCGATCGCACTTGTTCTTAACGATCAATATAATTAAGGAAAAGTTTCTGGTGATACACGAATTTGCGTGTATGGCTATATTTGAAAAAAGGCTCCAAGTAAAAATTTACAAATGTGATAGGCCTATCTGTTGATGGTGGAAACGTGGAAAGTGAAAACGAGATATTACTAAAACAAATAGACAATGAATGAATAATATCTGATGGTACTGGCTCAAACTCTCGGGTAAGACAAAGCGGCTTTGGTCAGCGTGTATCAGGCGTTGGATCGACAACAGTTAGGATCTTATAGTGGGTGAAAGAAAAGCGCTCCATCTGACGTTAGTTAGAAAGAAGCGCGTAATCCGTGAAGTATCAGAAGATCTGGTGCAATCATTACTAACGCGCCGAAACTGGATGGGTAATGACCTACATTCACAAAATCTTCCAACGTGCCTTTGGTTGATGAATTATGGTAAAATCGTCGCCGACGTTGAATGAAGTGTAGCTTGTTATCATTTCAATGCATTAGAGATTCCCAGTGACTTTGAAGCCTTTGCGCTCATTGGTGTCTGGATCAGGCCGTTAAACATTTCACGGTGCTAAATTATACTTCAATTGTTTCGACAGCGGCTTCATTTCCAGCACCAACGCACATATAATATTACAGAGATTTTCGTGGACATTGAACGCAGAATTTCATTGAAGTATATTATGAAATTTGTGAACTGTCATTATGGAACAATTTGCAAAACGGGATTCATTATTGCCTGATGGACGCAATTCGCTGAGAACTACTGGAATTTATTTCAAAGTTATCAACAGCATTATTCTTAAATAGGACATTTGTGGTACAAGCGGCGTCCGCCCAAATTGTCCGGTTCGTTCGAATCGCTGGAACTGTCTGATCAAATGCCGCTCTTTCTTCGGCACGTTAAAGCCATGACTGCCTTTCCAGTATGGCACCTTATTTCTGCGTTAGTTTAGATATAATGAATATTTCCAACATATTTAATACCATCAACACGGTTTGCTGCAATAATGCCTGTAGGCAGACTCTCACGGAAAATAGTAGAGGTATAGCGTCAGGCGGTACGATCTGCGATTCGAAAATATAGAGAACAGTATACGTTTGAAGATGCATGAAGAGTCGTCGGAAATCAGTCCTGTCGTCGGATGATGTTAAAAAGATCGAAGGTTACCAAACTGACCCGGCTGAACAAAGTTATTGAAAAATGGAATCGTCAGTAGCATCCTTACGTGCGAACCGATGTAGCGCCGGAAGCAGAAAAAGGCACCAAAGATGACAAGTCGCGTCAAAACCACGGGCCTGAATACAGTTGTTAGCCCATAGAGTTACAGGTGGCTGTGTGGACGATAAGAACATGTATGAAAAAAAACCGAACGGTCCCGAAACAGAGAAACCGTTGCACCTGAAAAAATTCGATAAAGATTATAGTTGCGATAATACCGCGATGCAATGCCGACATCATTCCATTGCATCTGGCAGAGACAGTGAACACTCAAGGCGATGGAATGTCGGGTAAAATTATTGCGGTAGTCGACGCGTGCAATGATATTTTGGCCTGATTTTGTCGCCGCAAGAACATTAAGATAGTACAAAAATTAAAGTAACATTACCGGCTGATCTAAAGTTTTTGACACAATAATAAAACTGGTCATAACTGTGGACGACATCCATTTAAAAAGGTGTAAAAACAGTCAAATGGTAGGAAATATATGAAGCTAATGGTCATGAGAAAAATTCAGGAGTCTTGTTGATTGAATGTTTGATTAAGCGGTAAAATATCATACAAAACACAAATACAATACTGGTTTATCGAAAAGGTATTAAAACAAAAAAACAAATTCATTTATGCTGAAAATTGTGCTTCATGGAACTGATCTATAATACTTTCTTTGTTTCAATAAGTATTGTAATTGTATGCGGGTTATCACCGGGTCAACTGTTAGAAGAATAAATTTAAAACAATGCATCATTGGAGTCATCCTTTCTTTGAGGCGACATTTTTGGCAGCCTTTACGGCATTATGAAGCCTTCAGCAAACTGAATGAGTACATCTGGTGATTGTGCTTGTGGTTGTGCTTTGTTTCTGGCTGACACCATCAGCAGAAGCTGCTGTCCAGCTCGCCAGGTAGCCGCAGGCGGGCTGGTTGCTAGTCACTGGAATTCATAGTCGCGGATGCAATGGCGGGCTCCGGTGTTATCATGGCGGAGCCAATCGCGATAACAGCGTTTCATCAGTTTCTCTTGAATCTCATTCATCATGAAAATAAAGCGCGCTGATGAAGAGAATGTTAATTTCTACCACCATAGACCATGGATATGATAGGATTCTCGTAATTAATAGAAATCAGGCTGGTCTTATTTAAAACTTTATTTTAACATAAATTACTCGAAGATATGTGCTCGATTGGCTCCATAGTGACAGTTCAGGTGGCTCCCCGTCATTGCTTATCCGCCAATTTATAGATCTAATGACTATGAACAATGGTGCATTCAGGAAGAAAATCGAGGAAGCGCATTTACCTCACCCGGTATAATATTGCCCCAGGCGCACCCACGCGTTCTTCCAGCAATTAATTCCACGTTTGATAGAAAGTGAAAACTGGAAGTTGTGCAGATAAACAATGAATAAAAATATTTTTAAAAACCTGGTTAGGTTCTGGGTAAAACAACCCTATTCCATTGCGGACGACGGACTACCGGCATGCCGTCGATTGTTATTCAGCCAATTTGGTACACCATCGCCAATACGCACTCAGCGTGCGTCTTATGATGGTGTCCGGTTAACTGCGCGCGAGCCATCGCGCTGTATGCGACGAAACCATGGCGAGAGCGAAACCAAACCCAACACAATCCGACAAACGCAGATAACAACACCAGCGTAATAAACAGGACTTACAGTTCAGGTAGGAGGCAATCTCTGGCAGGTATTCCGGCAAGTCTGAAGCAACGCCACCAATTCTTTCGAAATTAAACGCGTCACTTTTTTCTCCACTAAAACCAAGATTTCATCAGATTGTAGTCAAATGGTACCGCCATCACCGGCGGTGCGAGGATTTCAGGCGCAGCCCAAGAAATACACGTGTCTTCGACTGCCGTTTGCTTTAACCCTAGTCGCTGCATGGCTTCAGCCTTTAAACACAGGACAGCCGATGGCAGCAGTGACGTTAAGAGAGGGAGATCATTCGCTTCTTTTCACACTCGCGCACTTCTTCCAACCAGGCATACATCGTTGTAAGCGTAATTTTCCGCAGTTGAATTTTGCCAGGAATATCGAACTTTCTCCCCAACGCTTTCTCAGGCAGGTGATTTGCTGCAGAAAAACTCTGGCAAGAAGTGTTGAAAAAGTTCGATATTCCCCGCAGGAATTCGGCAACGTGGTACGTCATCGACGTGTGCTGATGAGTTGAAAGATATGCGAGCGAAAATAGTCGAATGACATCATAACCTCTCGGCGTCGCACAATAAATCATCGTAGTCTGTGCCGAGCTGAAATTACATATAATATTGAGGAAAAAATAGTATGAAGTTAATATTGCAATGCTCTTCTCTGGTTGGTGTCCTATCCTCGCCGCAGCCAGGTAATGATGAAACACAAGATCAGCGTAGATCCGGAGGAAATCTGGTTTTAGTGGAGAAAAAAAAAAAAAGTGTAGCTGCACAAGCCGACTTCGAGGAATCAGAAAAGAGTGTTGTTTCCAGACTTGCCGGAATACTCGTTGCCAAGATTGCCTCCTACCCGAACTGTAAGTCCTGTTTCTTATTACGCTTTTGGTGTTGTTATTCGTGTTTGTCGGATTGTGTTGGGTTTGGTTTCGCTCCTCGCCATGCAGTTTGTCACACACAGCGATGGCTCATGGCACAAGCAATCGGATACATTCATCATAGAAGAGCCAATGTTGAGTGCGAGTCGAGTGAGTGGCGTGGTTCTTTAAACTTGGCTGAATAACAAACTTGACTGTGTGCGCCGGTGAGAAGTCCGTCGTCCCAGTAATGGAATAGGGTTGTTTACCCAGAACCTAACCAGGTTTTAGCAAGGAGTTTTATTCATTGTTTATCTGTGACAACAACCTTCTAGTTTTCACTTTACTTCAAATCATGGGAAACTAATTGTTTAGAATAATAAATTCGCATGTGGGGTGCCTGGGGTAATACGCACTGGTGAGGTAAAATGCGCCCCCTTTCGATTTTCCCGGAATGTACCCCATTGAAACTATAGTCACTAGATTCATAGTCTGGCGGATACAATGACGGGAGCCAATTTGAACTGTCACTTGGCGGAGCCAATCGAGCATATCTCGAGTAATTTATGTTAAGGGCCTAAAAGCCATTTGTAAACAATAACTTTAAACGTTGATTTCTCACGAATTACGAGAATCCCACCATATCCTGCTACTCCATATGGTAGAACTAACATTCTTCTACCAAATGCTGCTTTCATTTCACGAGAGTGATTTGAGATTCAAGAGAAATCGATATTGAAAATCATTGTTATGCTCGCTCGATTGGCTCCGCCAAGTGACAGTTCAAATTGGCTCCCGTCATTGTATCCGCCAGACTATGAATCTAGTGACTATAATTGAAACGCTCCAAATTATGGCCACCCCATGAGTTTGACAGCTCTTTATTGACAAACAACAAAATGAAAGCATTGAAACCACAAGCACAACCCACCGTGATGTACCCTTATTCCGTTCGCCTAAGGCCTTGTATAATGTTTTAAAGCTGTCAAAAAACAATGTTCAAACAGTTGATGACCTTAATGATGCAATATGCTTTAAATTTATTCTTCTACTAGCTGACCCGGCAGACGTCCTGCATACAATTACAATACTTATTGGAAAATTGAAGAAAGTATTATAGACTGTTCCAGAAAGTAGAAGCACACTTTCAAAATAACAAAATAGTCCCGTTTTTTTTTTTGTTTTAATAATTTTCTTTGACAAATCATATTTGTATTTGTGTTTTGTATGATATTTTACTCTCGTTTAATCAAAATATCTAATCACAGCCAAGACTCCTAACTTTTCCTCGTACATGACCCATTAGCTTCTGCACAGTGGTACTTCCCACCATTTTGACCACTTTTGGCCAATCTTTTTTAAATTTTTGGATGTCGTCCGCTGGTTTTATGAATTTTCGAAGCTTTGCTTAGGTTAAAGCCCAAAAAATCTCGATTGGCCGGCACGAAACATACATTTTGACTTTTGTACCATTCTAAAGTGTCCTTTGCGTAATGACATGACGCCAAATCAGGCCAAAACACTACTTGACCTTCGTGCTGCCTGATCATCGGCAATAATCGCATCTGGAGACATTCCTTAACGTATTTCTGAGTGTTCATCGTCTCCGTTGTGATGTACGGACTAGATGTTTTACCACACTCGCATATTGCCTGGTAAACCGTAGCCTTACCGAATTTTTCGGTAAAAATTGCCTTCTCCGTTTCGGGGATCTGTTTGTCTTTTTTTCACATACGTTTCATCGTCCATTATTATACACCCAGAATTTCTACACAATAACGAATCGTAGAGTTTGCGGGCCCGTGGTTTCCCGGACGCGGACTGTTTTGGGTCCCTTTTGGGTTTTTTTCTGCTTCCGATATGTTTTTAGCCCAAGTCTTTCTTTGGCACGCATGACGTTACTCGACGAGGTCCCTAGTTTTTTCGCAACATTCCGAACGGAAGTCGCTGGTTTTCGTTTGTAGGCATCCCTGATCTTTTTATCGATATCCGGACTAACAGGACCGGATTTCCGACCACTCTTCGGCGCATCTTCAAACGTACACTGTTCTCTATATTTTCGAATCGCAGATCGTACCGCTCCGACGCTTACACCCTCTTCCTTGGCCTATTTTCTCAAGGAGAGTCCGCTCACAGTGCACCATTTAATGTGCAAACCAAAGGACGCAGCCAAAACATGTTGAAATATTTCATTATATTCAAACTGACCGTTAAAATAAGGTGTGCTTATACTTTCTGGAACAGTCGTTAGCTTGAATCGCAAGCTTATAGTTGTTAGATGGCATTTGATCTAGAGTAGTCTTGAACATTTGAATCAATCCATTGGGCTCTTGAAGCATCGCTTGCAATTGTTGTACAATGTCCCGCTTCATGGTGGAATAATGTTGCTGAGTGAATCTCCCTTGAAATAAATCTGTAGAAATTTATGGTCTGCGTCCATCGGTGGCAACATTGAACTCGCTTTTTGGTAAATTTGACCTGTAACGTAGACGGTTTCACAATTTCATAATATACTAATTTTAAAACTCTGTAAGGTTCAATGTCCACGAAAACTTTTAAATATCGTTATGTGCGTTGCGCCAAACGAAGTCATTTGAAAACAATCATTATAAATCTGGATGTTCTGCAGAAAATGTTTAGAACCACTTCCTGATCCAGACACCAATGAGCGCAAAGGCTCTTGTGCTTCATTTGGGAACTTCAATGCATTGAAATGATAACATGCTACACTCATCCAATGGCGACTGATTTTGTCGCATATTCATCAACCAAAGGCAGCACGTTGAAGATTTTGTGGAATGTAGGCTTGCCATCGTAATCGGTTTCTAAGGTTATGTTGGGCACGATTGTAACCAGATCTTTCTGATACTTACCGATTACGCTTATTTCTAACTTTATCGCTTGTATTTTGAGTTGCTCTTTCTTCTTCACTCAACATCATTCGAGCCCGTGAAATCCGTTGTCGATCCAATTCATTTTGAGTTGCACGCTGATCGTCGCTTTGTCTCATTCGAGAGTTTGCTGAGCTAGCAGCCGACCGATATTATTCTGTCTAGTTGTCTATTTAATTTTTAGTAATATCCTCGTTTTCACCTTCCACGTTTCCACCTGACCAACAATAGGATAGGGCCTATCAACATTTGTGTAAACTTACACTTCTGAGCCTTTTTTCTCGCAAGCCATAGGCTACACACGCAAATCTGTAGCATCATCGTGTAGAGAAACTTTTCCCTACATAATTATGGTATTGGATTGCGTGGTTGGCCTATGGATTTAGAGAAAACCTAATTCTAGTTAATTTTTTTCTTCAAAAAGTCCGAAGAGACAATGAGGAACCCCTTTCATTGCTTACGGCGCTGTTGTTAAACATTCCAACGGTTTTTTCCTACAGATCGAAAGATGCTATCAACAATCAATATGCAACTAGTGATTTGAAATGTTGTAGAACCCCTTGGTCCGAAGTACACCTTGAGCCAGCACCTTGCTGTACATATTTGCGCCTTTGTTTTGATTTGCTGTGTTATTTTGACAGAATATTATCAACAATCAATATGTAACTAGCGATTTGAAATTGGTTCACTGTTGTAGAACCTCTTGGTCCGAATTACACCTTGAAGCCAGCACCTTGTTATACATATTTGCGCCTTTGTTTTGATTTGCTGTGTTATTTTGACAGAGTATTTGAGAGTGTGTTCATGTGAGTTCATTATAAGGGGTGCATTATTGAGCTTGGGACCGAGCTTGGGACGATGTTCTAGTACTGACTGAGCCAAGAAAAAAATCGTTTTTGTATGGGACCTACTGGTCTTAGAGTTAGTCTATGATATTATCAAGCTTGGGACCGATGTGCTAGTACTGACTGAGCCAAGAAAAAAAATCGTATTTGTTCAGGACCTACTGGTCTTAGAGTTAGTCTATGATGCTATTACTGACTAGTATATTATGCCAAAAAAATTACAGAAAATGATTTATAGACTTAGTTTTTAGCAAAAGAGAAAGAAAACAAAGGAAGTCTTCCATGGTTACTTAAGACCATTTGAAAAGTAGAGTGAACATTGTTCATTTCTTCTCGATGGATACCGTAAGAAAAGAAAATATCGGACAGGTTCACAACAAATGAGCAGCAAGACTCCTTTAACTATATTTTAGTTTTATCAAAAGCGCAGTCACTTTAGGGTTTTGGCATTATATTGGAATTTTGACAATATATAGAGCTCATATGTTTTTAGGTGTCCTAGAATTCTCTTAGGGAACATTAATTGATTGTGTCACGCAAAAAGTGACTTTTTAGACCCCTCCCCCCTTGACAAGTTTTTTGTATGGACCTTTGAAAGTTTCTGTAAGGATTGTGACGCACCTCCCTTAATACGTAACATAACTAACTTCCGTTATAATATTTTCAAAAAAAATCTTAAATGTGTTCAAAGGTTCAAATCTTAAGTAATTCATGTTTAAGGCCTAAAAGCTATTTGTAAACAACTATTGTAAATGTCTTTTTTTCTTGAATCTTTAATCACTCTGGAGTAATAAAAGCAGCATCTGGTAGAAGAATGTTAGTTCTACCGTATGGAGTAGCTAGATATAGTAGGATTCTCGTGACTCGTGAGAGATAAACATTTTATGTCATTGTTTACAAATAGCTTTTAGGTCCTAATCATGAATTACTCGAGAAATGATTATTCAGATATTGATTCAGGGCAGGTCGCCAACTACAAAATCTCCAAGAGATAGCTAGACATTAGGAGCGACGCGTTGATGAGTCAAATATGTTCAAAATGTGTTTTCTGATAATAAATGATGATAAAAAAATTAGAGCTGAGTTATAGTAGGGATATAACCGCGAGGTTCACGTAGAACCGCGTTGGTGTTTAATAATGATGGTAGCATCTTATTTATACGTATTTATATATCAATGTTTTTATTATTTTGCTTGATTGCTTTTATTATTTTGCATGACTTGTCGCTTATTATTTGGTTCAGATTAATGAAAAAAAAATCGGTTCGGGTTTAATAAAAAAATCATGTTGGTTTCACCACCCTCGACTCAAACAATCCAATATGTAGTATTTTTGATAAATTGGAAAGGTTGTTCAGGATAAGTTACGAATATTTCACATAAACTCTTACTTTTGTATTGCAAAATTTAATTGGTCGTCCTTAAAAGAACGATGGTTATGATACGCCTAAGAAATTAATTTATATTTTCGGTTTACATGGTCAGCAGAACACCATGATGTGCTGTATTCAATCCGGATAGTGGTTTATTAAGAGAAAAAACAAATGATATAAAGAAATACTGAGTAAAAATCTTCGTAACGAGAGAGCGAAAAACTCAGCCTTACATGTCGCGCAATCGAACTTGAATATCCCGATGAAATCATTTTGGTTCAAATCCTGTGCTACACACTTAGTTTTTTTCGCCGAGAATCCAACAGCCGATTGTTTCGGCATTTCGGTTTACTACACGCAAAAAAAAGGCGCAGTGGAAACTACCATTTCGAGGGTTAAATTAAGCGCAATCACCAACAATTTTCAGCTGACTATAAATGCGTTTGATTTTACCATGCCTGCAATTAGGTCAACCATGGTGCGGTTGATATCAATATGAGGTCTGTCAAATATACCACAAACGTTGAAGGTTTTACCATAAACGTAGTAAATTTGACAGAAATTTCATGTTAGTTTTAAAGATAGGCGTAGTCGGGTAAAATGGTAGTTTTTACTACAAGATTTCTTTCTGTGTAAGACTCGTCGAATAAATTACCGAGATTTAGCTAACAAATGGAAACTTTGCCGAAAATCAGCTAACAAACGAAAATTTTACAGAAATATCAGCAAAGGTGACTGCCGAGTTGATCGGCTGTTGGAAATTTTGCCGAAGTAAATTGAGTGTGTATACATATACTGATGTTGATAGCATTGCCTCAAATGAAGAGAGGCACGAGAATGCAGTACGATGTAATGGTTTCAGTTATAAAACCAGACACCGGCAACAAAGCAAAATAATGTTGCAGCTGAAGGTGTAGCTATTGTTGTATTAACATGGAATGAAACAAAATTAAATAAAAAGAAGCAGACAATTGGAACCACCCGTTTTTGAGGAGCCGAAAAGAGAAACCCATATTTTCAACCTGTTCAAATGCAGATTTGTATGGGAGCAAAAGTAGGTCATTTTAAAGTAAAAATTAAACTACTTATACTAATAGCACTTAATTAATTACTTACTTAATTTCTATGCAAAACATATGTATGTATTTTTCTGATCAAATGGCAAATAAATGAAGTCATTCTGTTTAGTCAAACGAGAGTTATTATCGTTCAAAAACCTGTCAATTTCGCGTGACGCACTCATTTTTCAAAAAATTTGAAATGACACCCTTCAGAAAAGAGAAACGCTAAAAAACGAATCCTACTTGGCACATATCGCTCACAAACGCAAATAAAAACATATAACCGAAAAATAACAATGTTTTTGCCGCGTGTTAACAGTTTTTTTTTTTTGCATCAGAGTCCTCTTTTCCACTAAACACATAACAATTGAAGCACCAAACAAGTGACTCAACTTTTTCGCAAGGATAAGAAGAGTGTTTTATCGCCGCCACAATCCTTCACGTTTTTGCCATGAGTCAACCCTATTCCGAAACCATATTTCACCAACACCATCAAGCACAGCAAAAGGAGTACCTGTTTTCCGTCTGTCGTCGTCTTCATCGCCCTGTATCACACACACACCACCCATGCCGTGCCGTATTTTGATACAGATTGATATGAATTGACGTTTCCAGCAGAGGGCTCCCATTAGACAAAGTCGAGTAGACAGACTAGCGGACTCTTTCATTCCGACGCAAAAAAGGCACGTCACGCACACAGCACTGTCTAGTGGGAACCCTGCTTCAGTAAGCAAAGAGTGACTTTTAAACTTCAAGCCGAACACATGCGCGCCTACTAGATATGATTTTTGACTTGTCTTCCGTGAATGCTCTCACGTATGACAGAACGATGGGTGGCAAGGCAGAAGTAAGAATTTTGTTTTGATTTTCGTTGCCCGTCCAGTCGGCTAATTCGGTTGAGCGGCTACTGTGCGCTCTGGCGAGGGAGTTTGTTTACATTTGGTTACCAATACGCTCTTATGATTCCTCATGGTTCTGGAACTTTTTTAGTTAAATTTTTCACTTTTAACGACTATTATTTACAGTTTACAAGTTCGAACATCTTCCCTCGGATCGATTTCCTACATATATTGGGCTGCTGTCGGTCGTTCCTCTCCCCCCTCCGTCTCGACATCGTTCCTATGGCTGAGATCATGCAATCGAAAATAAATACACGGATGCATGTTGTGTAGATTGGCGTCGGTGAGTTATTTCAGTATTGAACGCGAGAGGTTGATCGCATCCGGCGCCCACCTTTGGAGAAAGAGATAAAACGTGCGCGGAAGAGATGCCAGATTCATTTGCGCGCAATTCCATAAGTTAAATATATCGTCCGAAATTTTGGAATATTTTCATTTAATCATCATAATAAATCATAATCATAATGAAATAGGGTAGCTGTTCCTATATTAATATAATTGTTCCTATATTCATCCCCTGTGAAATGAAGAGATTGAAATGCAAACCATCCCACTAGCGTGTCAATTCTTTGACTTCAAGTAGGATTAGTAGTGGCGAAGTAATAGGTGCATCTTCTCTAAATGTTATTTAATAAATACCAAATTTGTTTCCATTTCTCTTTAGTTTAGTCTGTAGGCAAAAAACTAGAATAATTTTCTTCATGGCTATCCAGCCGCTGTAATTACATTCGTGAATATTCATTTGAGATTGAGACTATGTCACTCAACGCTCGTATGAAACACGTAGGTCGAACAAAAATGAAGTCAGTGTTAGACACCAGCTCTCAGCTGATGGCTCTATAAAAGGCGCATATCCAACCGAACTGCGTCAGCCGCATTTCCTTCAGAAGCGTAACTAAGAGCGCTTTGATGCCGGTATTACTGCCTAGTTGACTACAGTTTTGAAAAATAACTGGTCTCTGGAATCTAGCACATGATGGTGTCCTGTTACCTAAGAAAACAGGAAAGAGATATCAATTGCTAAAGCGAATTATGCCCACCGTCCTTTTTTGGCGACCAATTGAATTTAACAACTAAAGAGTTAGTGGACATTTCAAGCTGAACAATGCATTAGGTCCTAATTTCAATTCAGCCCCGAAGACTTCATTTTCAATTGAAAAGCATACTTATACTCAATTGAACTAACTCGCCTACTTCAAGCAGATAAAAACAACGCCTTCGAATTCATTACGTCGACTTGTGGCCGTGCTTTGTGATTTGAATTCATTCGCTACCAAATAAACAAGAATGAAAATCACTCTTCACACATTAATGCTTAATATCAGGTCTGACGATGAAAACTGTCTTCTTTTTCACTCCTAGGAAACAGCACTGAAGAGAAGACATACGTTCATCAGTGCAGTTCGATTCGAAATCGATATTATTACTTATAAACTGTCAACTAGAAAGAACTCTTCGAAAAATTCAATGAGCTTCTATGTTTTGCAACAAAGTTCCGAGGAAGGACAAATGATACGTTGAATTGATAAGCATACATTTTATAATAGTGGGACATACGAACTGCCGAGGATATTGAAAAGTTCCTCGACATCCCCGGGCTTTGAATATGGTTGTGCTTGTTGCAATATGTAGATCCATGTATTGGTATTGTCGTCGAACGCTTTCATTTACTAACTGTGTAATTTCAAACAGAGTATCAACCAATCAGTTCGGAAATAATCTAATTGCAAAAAGGATAAAGTTGGGAAACAAAATTGGTTGACTATAGGTATGGAGCCGTACTTTTATTTCGTCAAGCGTATCATCAAATTTTTCAAGCGATTTAAGCTGCTGTTGAAATGTTGAACTTGAACAACATGAAGCAGCCAGAGTACCACTGAACATTTCGGTGATAAAATCATCTTTCTCATTGTTTCCGTCGTTTTGATTACCTAAGACAGTAGTTTCAATAGAACTTCCAGCCGTTTGATACGATCCTACGTTTGGAAAATGCATCTCTTTAAATTGAAAAATATTGAAAAACTTTGGTTTTGAGGTAAAAGGAGTAATTTTGTATTTTTTTTATTTTTTATACATTACCTGTATCTGCTCCGTTTCATCGATGGTGAATAATTTTAATTCGATAAACGAGAAACGAGGATCAAGGTACAGAGCTATTTTGAACGGCATGGAACCCCTGAGGTTTTTGAGTCGCTTCGTCAGTGATTCCACCAGAGGTTTGCTCAACGGATTGTCCTCGAGAATTCTTACCTCACGTATCGTCGTAAAAATCATTGTGAGTCAATTTTTCGTGCATACGAATAATGGCTTGAGAACTTCAACGTACTGTTCTACAAATACCCAGTAATATGGAAGATCTGTTGAAAATTTTGCGATTGATTTAAACTTAAGTTCTTTCTCACTGAATTCAATTTTTTATACCTAGTTCAGGAAATTCCTGTGGCAGCTGGACAAAAAACGATTTTTGCTCATAGAAATGAGCATCATAAAAATCCCTTCCATCTCGTCTGATATCACACAGGAAGATACGTGGTTTCATGATAATCCAAATTCGTCTTGAATTTGATGCTTTTCCAACGCTTAGCAACATTAGTTATCTAATTGACATTGGGGTGGCTTATGTTTATAACATCGAGTATGGCCAACTGTAGACTAAGGGCCTCACCAGGTTCAAGTTGTCTCGCGCCTGATTGTGAAAATGATATACAAGTTTGTCGGCCATATCTGCGCTATATTCGTACAATCTTATTCTTCTTCCTGGATCAACACCGATGCTTCAAACTCATCTTTCAGTTTTTTAATGCAGGGAAGCATGTTTGCCCCATTGTGCACGGTGATTGAACAAAAAAAAATGGTACACTCAGTCAAATAATCTTAAGAATTTCATAAGGTTCACCTTATGAACGATGCTTTGGAATTTCATAAGGCTGACTTATGAATAGATTTTGTTTCACACGACGTTTACACACGCCTTTACGCTTTCCTGATTACAAGTGTTGATATACACTGGTGGGCAAGTCACTGGACTCATAACCCCAACGTTCAAGGTTCGAATCCAGGTTGCTCCATATTTTTTCAACATAATTATATTTCATAAGATACATTCCTGAAATTCATACTGAATTCTTATAGCAAATAACCATTATGCAATCTTATGAATATCGAAAGTTTATTTCGCTGAGTGTAGATTTTTATCCCATAACGAGCCAACAGTTTCAAAACTTTTGCTTTTAAAAATCTAGCAGTTTGGCGATCCTTGATCTCAATCATTTCTGTAATAAAATCGTAGATTTGCAACGATGAACAGTAAAACATGTCAAATTCTTCAGATAGTACAGTTTTGCAATTTATTTTGCCCTGGTTTTTTCTATGATCTCTTCCAAAAGATTTTCACACCAACCATGCCTGATTTTGAATTATGTTTACCTTTATAGGAAAGAATGGCAGGGCACCATGTTGATAATATAAGATATACCTTTTTTTTTGGGAAAGCACACAAAAAGTCGTAGAAAGAAACTAAGGCAAAAATAAACATATAATTCAGTTGCAGTGTACACTTACCTAGTGTCCTGGTTACAATTTTATCACCTGAAGTAAATTGCACACCAATTCTCAGAAGATGATGATTGAGTCTAGAAGCTGAATTAATCATGGAGCATAGCTTGGAGCTTGGTTTTTATTTCAAAGGCCACGACTTCGCAGATTTTCAAAGCTGCTTGTGCGATTTGTCCAGTTGCATTAGCGCGATTTAGAATAACTCCAACAGCGGCTTCTAGCGGGTCCAGCAACTGTCTCAGGCCTTCACACTGGAATCATGACAGTGGAAGATTACGATAGGACACGAGTTTTATTCCTGAATCTATTAACAACTGTTTGTCAGTAGGTACGGCCTTTTCTGTAATGTTTCGTGGCGTCTTCACCGGCGGTGCTGGTTCAGCTATCGAACCGTCTTCTTTGGCCATGTTTGGGTGACGAATCCGAAAATGTCGGATAAAGCTTCCGACGTCATGCTTCTTTTGCATATATGTGCAAGCGGTATTTTCGTCACCCTGGCAGTACGCTCGATCTGCTTCCTTTCGCTTAAATTGGGTTGCGATTTCGGAAAAAAGTTGTAGTGGTTTCACTCTTCCGCTTTCCGCCTTCCATTCTGGATGCCACAAGAAGCTAAATCGATTCTTTGTCACTGCTTCAATCGAATGACTGGTCTGTTCATTTGACAAAAGCCAAACTCAACGATCACTATGACCAACGGTTCTAATGAATGTTTCTTCATTCAATCAAATGAGTTCATAATTCTCAGAATATCTACGGTATTCCAAACTATTCTTGAGTTCAGATCTTGGTGTTTTGCATGATCAACCGACCGATTTACGAGGTCTCCATCGTATTTATAAGTTGATAATACTCCATAGGACATCATTGCACAATCATAGTTATTAAACAGTATTCCCCGAATATCTACGGTATTCCAATCTATTCATGAGTTAATGTCTTGGTGTTTTGCATGATAAACAAGGCGATTCGTATCGTATTTATAAGTTTCGATCGTATTTATGAGTTCGTAAAGCTCTATGGGACATCATTGCAAAATTATAATCACATAGTAGTATTCTCAGAATCCCTACGGTACGCCAAACTATTCATGAGTTCAGGTTCTGGAATTTTGTTTTTGATTAAAATCGCGATTTACGAAGACTCTACCGTACCTATGAGTTGAAAAAGCACCATGGGACATCATTTAACAATAATAGTCATATTACAGAATTCTCAGAATATCTACGGTATTCCAAACTATTCTTGAGTTCAGATCTTGGCGTTTTGCATGATCAACCAGGTTTTCATCGTACTTTTGCGTTTTTTTTAAGTCAATGTGACGTAATTACACAATTATAGTCATAATACAGTATTCTCAAAATATCTACATTACTTTAATCAGTTCATAAGTTATTATCATAATTACTCCACGGATCGCTGAAACGTTTCACTTATATGACAGTTGAAACTCCACTTTATTTCGTGGTACAACATGTTTACTTTTTGTTACATTTAGTAAAACGGCTAGTGGAAGTGCGCAAGAGAATTTTGCACGAACTTCAGCAAAATCCGAATTTATCGAGATCAAGACACTAAAACTACCGAAAACTACCGTGTTTTGTGTTTGCAAAAAGTGTTACAGTTAAAGTTCCACGGGTTTCCAAAAAATATCCAAGGAATTTCATTGAAGTTCCAAGAAACTTCGTTAAATTTACAAGGAACTTCGTTCAAGTTGTTAGACTCTTTGTTCAAACTGCAAGACACTACGTCAAAGTTCGTAGACACCTCGATAATGTTCTAAGTAGCTTCGTTAAAGTTCCAAGGAACTTCTTTAAAGTTCTGAGGAACTCATAACAAATCATAAAAACCCCCAGGCCCTTCGTTAAAGTACCAAAGATTCCAGAATCAGACCCAAAGATGTACGTTAGAGTTCCAAGTATCTTCGTTGAAGTTTAAAAGAACTTCGTTAAAGCTTCGGAACCTTGAAATCAGTCATTGCGGCTTTTAAAGTCGTCGAAGACTTGTCAAGTAAATCGTTAAAGCTGTAAGGCACGTTAACGTTTCAAGACACTTCGATAATGTTCAAAGGAACTTTTTTAAAGTTCCAAGTATCGTCTTTAAAGTTCCAAAGATCTTCGTTAAAGTTCTAACGAGCTTCAAAAAAATTACCAGAACCTTCGTTAGAGTACCAAAGATTTCCGAATCAGATGCAAAGAACTACGTTAGAGTTCTAAGTAACTTCGTTTAAGTTTCAAGAAAGTTTTTAATGCTCCAAGGAAGTTCGTTAAAGTTCCTAGGACCTTCTTTAAGGTACCAAAGATAACCGATATAGATCCCAGGAACTTCGTTAAATTCTGAGGCACTTCGTTGAGGTTCCAAAGAACTTTAGCTTCGTTAATGTCCCAAGAAAATTCGTTAAATTTTTGATGCACTTCGCTGAAGTTCGAAAGAACTTCTTTAATGTTCCAAGTAACTGCTTCAAAGTTCCAAAGAACTTCGTTAAAGTTCTAACGAGCTTAAAAAAAATCCCCAGGACCTTCGTTAGAGTACTAAAGATTTCCGAATCAGATCCAAAGAACTACGTTAGAGTTCCAAGTTACTTCGTTAAAGTTTCAAGGAAGTTTTTAATGTTCCAAGTAACTTCGTTATGGTTCTAATGAGCTTCGTAAAAATCCCCAGGACCTTCGTCAGAGTATCAAATATTTCGAAATTAGATCCAAAGAACTACGTTAGAGTTCCAAGTAACTTCGTTAAAGTTATAAGGAATTTCTTTAACGTTCCAAGAAATTTCGTTGAAGTTCCATAGGACTTCTTTAAGTATCAAGGCTTCCGTGATAAAAGAATTCGTTGATCAGGAACTTCGTGAAAGTTCCAAGGAACTTCGTGAAAGTTCCAAGGAACTTCGGTTCAGTAGAGTTCCAAGGAACTTCGCTATAGTTCCAACGAGCTTTGTTGAGATTTCAAAGACCTGCGTTAAAGTAACAAGTTAAAGTTCCTTGAATCTTTGTTAAAGCTCCAAAACACTACGTCAAAATTCTAAGATTATTTGATAATGCTCCAAGGAACTTCGTTTAAGTTCCAAGAAACTGCTCTTAGGTTCCAAGGAACTTCGTTAGAGTCCTAACAAGCTTCATAGAAATCCCCAGGACCTTCGTTGAAGTACCAAAGATTTCCAAATCAGTCCCAAAAATCTACCTTAGAGTTCCAAGTAACTTCGTTAAAATTCTAAGGAATTTCTTAAATGTTGAGATTCCAAGGACCTTCGTTAAAGTTCCAAGGACCTTCGTTAAGGTACCAAAGATTTCAGATATAGATCCAAAAAACTTCGTTGCATTCTGAGGAACTTCGTTGAGGTTGCACAGAACTTTGTTAAAGTGTAAGAACCATCGTTAAAGTTCCAAGGAACAGTTGAGTGTGCAAAGGGACAATATTTATTTAACAATAGTGATTGAATAGAATAATCAGTCATAATCAATAATATAAAACATATTGCCCCTTTGCATACTCTAAACACCTATTGCTACAACTGTAGATCATGCGTTCTGAACTCAAGGACAGTTTGGATGATCTAGATCAACCCCGTGTATCTCATGATGTTTTTTTACGTTCGAAAATATTTACTGCATATGGTTGAATATGTAACGTAACTTTGTATAACCCAAAAAGCTATAGTTACTCCTGTAGATCTTAACTTCTGCACTCAAAGACAGTTTGGCAGACCTAGAACGTCATACAGTTATCAAATAATGACTGTTGACCTTCCAAAAGGTTCATTCAATATGTTTGAATACATATCATACCCTTATAAAACCATAAAAGCTAGTGTTATAACAGTAGATTTGATGTTTTGAACTCAAGTACCTTTTGGATGACCTAGAATCTCTCCGAAAGATACAAAAATATATAACGTTTATCAAAGAAAATTTAATAATACGTATGCATATGTACATTATTTAAAAACAACGCTTTACACTAGTAATAAGGCATTTATTTTTTTCTTTCTGAACTTTTTCATATTCAGGATGTTCTAGGTCGTCAATTAAGTCAACTCATATACTTTTTATTTCTTTCATATAGAAAAATTGATGGAAAACAAATTTGCCGACGACAGTTTACACTTTTATTCAGTCTGTGTGATTTTATACAGCCATTATCCTTTTGGGGTCATATATGACCCCTTAGGCCTGAAAAAGTTTATATAATTTTTGAGGGAAGGCTCAATATTTATGAATTTTTCAATAGTATGTGCCTGAAATCACATGTTCTGTATTGAAATTGATGCGGAAATATTTCAATGGATTGGTGAAATTTGAAAATCTTTTGTGTGCTGAAATCACGGTGTTCGTATTGAAATTGATGCGTTATTTCCAATGGATTGGTGCAAAATTTCTGAAAATCTTTTAAGAAATGATTGAAATACTAATGCTGACCACTTTTCATGACGGTCGCAATGCAATTTCTTTAAATTGTACCAAAAACCACACGAAAACAAAGACGTTGTCGTACGTAAAAGTCTGGTTTGCAGAACTCGTTTATAAAATTTGGCCAATGCCTGAACCCACCATCCGTTGCATCCAGTGAAAGCTCCAAGTATGTTGTGGAAATCGCCAAGTTACTTCCGATTCAGGTCAACTATGATCTTCTTATTGACGAATGGAACTTTTTAAAACGCTAGGGGCTGACCTTGAGTACAGAGTACAGAATTGGAACGAGTATTTTTACTAAGGAAACGGCTGTAGGTGAGCCTAAATATCTTCAGATGATTAAGGTAGTGAAAACAGCTTCACATGGCAACGGCTCAAAAAGGAATTTAAAAGCAAGATATGTCAGAAGTAATTCTAGAACAGGCCATGCTGGAAGGTGCTTCAACCGTGCATGTAGACCCACATTTTCGTTTTTGAAAACGGGGGTGATCACCTAGTTCATTTTTATTGTACGTATAAAAGATGCTTGTATAAAAGATTAAAAAATACTAAAATTTGGGAATCACTTTTTAATCACTATTTGGTCAATATTTTTATTATTTTAGTCACTAAAGTCACTATTATTTATCCATAAATCCGCTACCAGCCCTGCTTACATTGCGAAATCATTGGCATCACTATGTCTAAAGAACAACCCGGATAAAAATAACCACACAATTACAATACAATAATATAAAATAACATTAAAATCTATTTTTACGATGAATCTTATTTTTCAGGTATCAGATAAATGAAATATGCGCATTGTCATTACAATAGATCTACTTTTCACTCCATATGCAAGAATTGACTGAAATTTGTTCGGAAAAAAATGATTTTTTCCATAGTTAAGATACATAACAACAGAAATAATGTGAAGCATGTAGTCAACATTGCTTGACGAAACACTTAAAAAAAAAAAAATGTTCGCCCTACCATATGGTGTGTTGGTATATTCTAAGAATCTTGGGATTCGTGAAGGATCAACGATTAAATGATAAACGATTAATTTAGTTCAAATAGTTTCAATAGAGTTAACAACGCATCCTCAAATTTTCCTGAAAACAAACCAATCCAATTAACTGACAACACTGCCGACTGTTATCGATATGCGCGCACCCACACACATGCCAACGCAGAAGTCAACGAATACGAAGAAGACAGCGTGGAAAATGAGCAACCGGCGCAAGCTCGGATATCGCGCAGTAGTCGCTTCGTACGACAAACAGACTCATTCAACCAAAATAAAGAATCGAGTAGAGAGACGTCACAGACGAGTGTCGCTTTTGTTTTGCCATTTTAGAAATAAGCTTTGTTTTGTCTGACATTTGAGCAGCACGCGAAGTTTCTTTTTTGTTTACCACACACCATCATAGTCAGTTAGTCAGCCAGTCAAATCTCAAGTGTGTGGCAGTGAGAAGGAAGGGAAAAAATCGAAGGATTAGGATAGGAGGTCTGTCTGTTTTGATCTTGATAGGGTTGAAGAAACCAGCGAAGAGGATCGAGAGAATAATAAAAGTGAAGACACTACTGCACCGGTTCCCTTCACCCTCGTGGTAGGTTATTCATGTAGGATTTGAATTTTATAGTTTTCTTTTCTTTTCTTTTTTTTTTTATGTGGATAGGGTTCTTGAGTCACACTCGGTTTTGTGAATGTGCCTGCTGCAGTAGCACTATGGTATGAATAATTAAATGAGATACGGACGATGCAATGACGCGGTTGACGATGACGATTTGAAAAACGTGGGTGGTAGAAGAGAACTCACCGAGGGGCCATCCGATGTGAGGGCGGAAAGAGGAAGCCAACTGAACTCTGACTGGTGTCCCTAATGAATGGAATGGGGCAAACCTGTTTGGTATTAATTAATTCAATCAATTGAGTCTCCTGCTCTGCTGTTCGTTCCGTTAGCTCTGGGCAATGGCTAATACATTCGAAACAGAGCACAACTTCGACACCGGATTGTGGGATTTGTACTCCGGTTACACGACAAAGCTGCACAACAATAATGCGAAATGTTACTTAGATGTGCATTGTTGGACGATGATGAATTCCGGGGATGAGACCACATTCATACGTGGCCGTAATGCTTGCAGAGGATTGAAAATAAAGCTTTACATTTTACTTGTCTATTGAATGGAGAAAATGCAGGACAATTTGGTACACAACCAAGGATAGGAGACTGTTATCCTATCTATAATCGTATTACGAGTAAGGCCAATCAAGGAAGAGCTCTGCTGCTGAATTCAAATGAAAGCCATTTTAATAAATTGCCTTTATTAGTCCCTCAGGCGGCAGAGTTTTTCAAGCGACGTTGCTCTCTAATCGAATTGTAGATGTGAAGTGGAGAGTTTATCACGGTAGGATCGGACCTTTGAACCAGAAGATGATTCAGTTTTGAGTTGCCTAAGATCTGGGATTTGAGATCCGATACGAGGCTGAAGACCCATTGTTGCGTTTTTTTACACTAAAAAGGTAATTTTCAGTGACTAGGGGTGTTCAATTGTCACGTAGAAGGTCATAAATGGCAGGTTAGAGTCAGAAATACCAACCCTGCCCAATCAAATATTTGCTAGCGACTTTGTTTGCAAAAACAAGGACCTCCTCGAGTCTTCGCCTTGTAAATTTTTGGTCCTGGAACTTGTTCGAAGTCGGTATTAACATAGGTTTCGTCATCCATAACTATGCATCCACCGCACATGGTTAGCAGGTTGTCATACAGCTTTCGAACACAGGTTCTAGCTACGGTATTCTGCTTGAGCGATCGATTGGCTTGTCTACTGGTGGGATATGCTTATATGTCACCGTGATAGCGAATTTGCTGCGCTGTACTACCGGCAGCATCATGCTTTTACTCAAATCGACCTCACGACCTTTCCATGAAGGTTGGCTGTTCCACGTTGACGCTTCCGAGTCGTCGTCATGGTTTCCCTGTACGTTTGAGCTCGTGCCATACGGTGTTTCTAAGAAAATTCGGTTGGGGGGTTTACTGTAAACCGTCAACTGCGGAACAGAATAAAGTCATCAAGAACATTAGGACAAACCCCAACATCTCAGACCTCGATTTGACCTACTAACATAGAAAATCCTCCTTCCTGTGACCTTTGTGGGGCTGCATAAGTGAACACTGTCCCTAAACAGCAAATCTTGTTAAAGAAATTGAGTCACTGAAACGTGTACACTGAGAATGGCCTATTACTTTCAGCCCCATTCAGTTGATGCATTGTGCAATTTCACTGACTCTGATCAATCACAGAGTAGCAACTATTGATACGTGCAGCCAGTTAAGCTACGCTCAAGCTTAATGATCAAGAAACATTATAAAGTAATATGTTCTAGGTCATCCCAACTATCCTTGAGATCAGAACATAAGACCTACTACAGTTGTGACAAGGGCTTTCTGGGCTACGCAAAGCTACGATGTGTATTGAAATATATTCATTGAATACCTTGGAAGAACATTATGAGACATTATGAGATAATCTTTGAATGTTTTAATATATTCAAACTATCCTGGAGTTCAAAGATTAAAATCTACAACTGTAACTAGCATTCTGGACTAAACAAAGTAACAATATGTATATGACCAAACTAAGTGAGTGTTCTTGGCAGATGTAATAAGATATCTTGGAATGTTCTAGGTCACCAAAACTGTCCTTGAACTCAGGAGTTAGGATCTACAGTTGTAACAGTAGCTTTATAACATATGAAAAGCGACGATGTGCACTCAAACACACTTTCACGCCGTGGATATTAGCAATACGGCAATACTTTTCCCGACAAAGATGTAGGTAGTAATAGTCAAGTACAACAATTTCATGGTGTGTCATATTTTTCATGTTCAGCTTCTGAAATGAGCTCTCGGCTAATGAATAAACTGAAGTGGGAAATTGACTGCATCAATTCAAGTCATAAATATCAGTTATATATAGTTGATCATCAAGAAAACCCGATGAACATGGTTGAATACACATCGCAACTTTCATAGTGGATAAAGCTACAGTTACAACTGAACATTTTAAGTTTTGTACTCCAGGACAGTTCGACCGACATAGAATATCCCAACATTATATCATAGTGGCTGTTGATCTTCCAGGACATTCATTAAATATATTGGAATACATGTCGTAACTTTTTATTGTGGATAAAGCTACTGTTTCAAAAAGTAGATCTTAAGTTCTAAACTCCCGGACAGTTTGGATGGTATAGAAGATCTCAAGATTATCTCTTAGTAGCTGTTGGACTTCAGGACATTCATTGACTATGTTGGAGTACATTTCGTAAGTTGGTATTGCTGTTACAACAGTTGATCCAGTAGAGTTCTGAGCTCCAGGACAGTTTGGATAACATAGAATATCCCAAAATCATCTGATATTGTCTGTTGGTCTCTCAGGACACTCATTGAACATGATTTGATTCATACCGTAACTTTGTTAGCGAATAATGCTACTGTGACAACTGTAGATCACACGTTCTGAACTCCAGGACAGTTTGGACGACCTAGCACATCTCAAAAAATATTTCTTACTTTTTTCAATCATGTCTATGTTATTGAGCACCAAATTGCTTGTATATTAACGCTTGGAATAATGTAGGCCTGAAAGAGTTAATCCGCTGGATCATCCCGAGGTTTGTCCTGTATTTCTTGGCCAAAACACAAGTAGAAGCTGATTAATTTTCCTGAATATAATCCACGACATTTTAGTCCAATTCGGGATTTCTGGAATTAGTATCGTCCAATTCTCGGCAGATGCGGTAGGATGTACTGCTCAACATAGTTTTCAATCACTCGTTTTACACTTGCTGGATACATATTAACATATTTGGCAATCTGATCGTACGTTCCTTTTAAGTACAGTATGTCCCATAAAAAATGCGAAAATCCATACCTCAGTTTCAACAAAGTGTTTTTCATAGAAAACGGTAAAAAATATCATAATTTTATCTAGGGGATCGTTTATTAGGCCTTTCGTGATTACATTACTAAATATGTCCACCATTTTTCTCGATAAGCTTCTCCAAACGGGGACGGAATTGAAAGTATACCTTCACAATATATGAGTTAGTCATCGAGTTTCAATTGAATAAAACAAAGATGGAAAAATATTCGTAACATGTTTTATTTTACTCCCACAAAGTTTGAAGATGATTGGTTGAACGGGCGAATTTTGCCGAATATTTGTTTGTGTCGCAATTTGATTCCGTACACCCTTTATCTACCTTAAGAAGACACGGGGAACCAATGTAGCTTTCAGTAGATATCAAAGGAAAGAGGAAATGAATAGTCGGAGAGAATAGTTGAACAGAATACCCTGTTTGGTGTACAGAACACAAATTCATTAAAAAATGGTCGTTGGGAGCATCTAGTCTAAGAAGGTTAAGTGATGCTCCATTTCTCTTCAAACGGTTGGGACCTAAGCATTAACTATGGCCTTAGCTCCATATGGCTTATGGTTAATGCGCCATTACTCGCTCTCTGAAAAGAGAAAAAACATGCACCTTCACAGAATCTCTCTCTCTCTCTCTCTCTCTCTCTCTCTCTCTCTCTCTCTCTCTCTCTCATTGCGTACATGTTTCTCAACTTTGTTACTCGCGAACCACAGTTTTGTTTACATCTTCTCAGAGTATACAGTCAGATGAATACACACACGCATTAAAACAGTAAAAATAGCAGTGGGATGCTAGGCAAAGATTGACGTCCATGGTTCGAGTACCATTGGATACATGTCCTTTCGCTCAATTTTCAAAAACATCTGTTAATTTTCCTACCTGCCGCACTCTGACGGACCTTTCAACACTTTCTCTTCACATCTTTCATTCTAGCCAAAAACATTGTTGTTCACTCTTGGTGCCGCATGGTGATGAGCGAACATCTCCTTCTACATCAGTAAAAATAATGTTTAAAGCTACCCAAAAATAAGTATTGAAAACTTTCGCATTTTTTATGGGCCATACTGTACACTAAATGTGCAGAATTCTCTTTCGTACTTTAAATAGAATTATAGAAAATAGAAAATAAAAAAAAATAGAAACTATTAAATAGAAATAGAAAGCGACATTTTGCAAAAAAAAAAACTGTTATTATGAAGGAAACGAACCGGAATAGGCTTTTTAACATGTAAACAACACGTAATTCGAATACATGCTAAATAAATATGCACTAGTTAAAGCTAGTATCAAATGTCGGCAACTAATTCAAAACTTATTCAAGACGATCTGGTTTTGTAAACAAAGGTAGGAACAAAGATTCAAACATAAATTTAACAAAACTCATGTTGTTCCTTGTGTTGGTGGTCCTAGGTTGCGTGAAAGTACTAAGGGTTTCAAAAGTTTAACGTTTGAATCTTTCTTCCCCTCTTTGTTTACAAAATCAGATACATCGTTATGAATAAACCACGTTCATAAACCACGTAGACTCTTATTGAAAATCTCAGACCCTCCCCCCTCGTAAACTTTTCTCCATACATTTTTTTTAAATTTTCGTATGGAGCGTTGAATTTGGTCAACCCCCCTCCCCCCAGAAAAGTCTACGTGGATTATGAATAGCCCCTAATTACTTCTCAATACACTTCTTATTACAAGCCGTGGACCATACCACGTGGACTTTATTTGACCGGTTTTTGACACCCCTCCCCTGCGTGGACAATCATTCATAAAAATTTTCAATGCTGAACAATGCACATGATCAAGCTGAACAATGCATTAGGGTCCTAAGTAACATTGGAAGACTCTCTTCGTCGACTTTGCCTCTCCTACGGCTGTGTAAAATCATGTTCAATTATTTTCAGCACACAGAACGGTAATTTAAAGTGTAATTAAGGATCCAATACGTCAAAAACAGCAGCAAATTGTTTAATAGAACAAACTATTAAACAAAGGGTCCCTCGCTTAGCTCAGTCGGTAAAGGCGCAGCTACAAAGCAACACCATGCTGGAGGTTGCTGGGTTCAATTCCGGTCTGGTCAAGGAATTTTTCGTTAAGGAAAATTTCTCGACTCCCTGGACATAGCGTATGATTGTACTTGCACACAATCATACTAATGCAAAATGGTAACTGGCATCGAAAGCTCTCAATTAATAACTGTGGAAGTGCATTTAGAACACTAAGTTGTGAGCAAGCAATAAGCTAATTGTGAAAGCAATAAGCTTGCAATGCTAAAGAAGAAGAAGATTAAACAAAGAGAAAGTCGACAAAGAGATCCTCTCAATGTTACTTAGGACCTAATGCATTGTTCAGCATGACATGTCAACTCCCTCCCGTCCCCCAAACGGTCCACGTTGTATATGGATGGCCCTTTAGCTGTATTGCGATCATAGGAGCTCAGTAGTTCGCGTCGCTATGCCATTGTTATTAGTTGTTAAGATACGAATACATTTTCATTCCATTGCTAACGTTCAACCAAGCTAGCCCATTAACTTATTTGCTCTGCAATAGGTTATGGGCCCAGGCAGTGGAATTTGACCGGAAGTAGTCCGGAAGTTATTTGAAAACTGAAGAAACCTCAAGCTATTTTATTTAAAGAAACATCCTTAGTCCGAAGCAGAGATGTCGGTGAGAAGTTCCAGTAGCGTTGATAACGGAGGCGGGAAGAACGGAAGAGCCGCAGCTGAAACAGGAAGAGTACGAGTTGGCGGAGGTTCCGTTGCATTGCCGGTCATCGAAAGATTACGTGGAAGGGAGAACTACACGACATGGGCGTTCGCAATGCGGATGATTTTGATTCGTGAAGGATGTTGGGATAGCTGAAACTGATGAAGCGCATGCAGCGGTATCGGAGGATTTGAAGCAACGGGCGTTGGCTACAATCTGCTTAAGTCTGGAGCCCTACAACTATAGTTTGGTTCTGGATACAGTCGATGCGCGAGTTGCCTGGAAGAAACTTGAGTTGGCATTCCAAGACAGCGGTTTGAACCGGAAAATTGGGTTACTAAGGAAGTTCACTTCGATCTTGTCAGTCCTGTGTCAGTCCAAGTCACAAACTAGCATTGGTGGGATTCAAAGTAGATGATTCTAGGTTGGCTGCTATGTTGCTGATGGGCTTGCCGGAACAGTATGAGTCCATGATAATGGGTCTTGAAGCCTCTGGTATTGCGTTGACGGCGGATGCTGTAAAATCAAAAATTCTGCAAGATGTGAAGATCGAGCGGGGCTCAACCAGTTGCAGCGACGCAGGGGCTTTGTACAGCAAGCACGGTTCTAGGAGATGCAAGTCAACGACAGTGAAACCACAGATCGACGAAAAGATCTGCTTCAACTGCAAGAAGCCGGTCATTTTGCGGCAAAGTGTCCGGAGAAGCAACAACAATCGAAGGCGAGCAAGCAGGGTTTGTGCTCCATTTTTGCGATGGGAGACGTAAGTACCAGTGAATGGTACTTTGATTCGGGTGCCACTTGTCACATGGCACGGCCGGATCAGAGATTTGTCGATGAAGTGAGGATGAACCACAACGTCGGAACGGCGAACAATTCCAGCATGAAGGCCGTAGCGAAGGGTTCCGTTGAACTAGATAGCAACGAAGGACGAATCGATGTCAGTGGAGTACTGAAGATCCCGGATCTGGCCACCAACTTGTTATCCGTAAGTACCATCTGCCAGAAAGGAAAAACCGTTATTTTCACGAAGGACAAATGCGAAGTTTGGGACGAGGACGGAGAGCTGGTTGTCACCGGAGTTGAGGAAAGTGGTCTTTACAGAGTCAATCGGCCGGAGAAGCCATTTTTGGCAAGTGGCATAGAGCTCTGGCATCGTCGTTTGTTACATCTTCATGAAGATGGTCTAAAAACTGAAGCGAATCGCCAACGGAATCGATTTTCAAGATGGTTCGTTATCGAATTGTGTTACTTGTCTGGAAGGGGAAGCATGCGAGGCGTTCGTTCCCACGTAGCGAATCGAGAGCTGAAGTATTGTTGGCGTTGGTGCACTCCGACCTCTGCGGACCAGTAAGAGGGTTTGTCATTAGTTGATGATCGTCCTGTGTTCGGTTGCAGATGAGCTTCCCAAGGTCGAACAACCGGTTGGCAACGTCGTGCCTGGTGCTGCCAGGTCTGCTGAAAGAATTTGTCAACTGGGTGGCGATTCTGATGATACCGAAACAACGGAAGAAGTCGTCGTCGTCGAAAGTTCTTTCAGTGAAGCGGACGATTTCGAGGATGCTTGTGCCGATATTGCGTTACACCGCAACTCACTAGATCAGCTGATGAAATGCAGCAAGGGTTAAGGCGCAGCGTTCGGGAGCGCCGTTGTCCAGGCAAGTACAGTGAATATATTAGTTACGGTTCCTTTTCTGGTGGTGTCCATTCCCTTCAGCTACCTTCCAACACGTTGAGCGATGATGACTCGATGGATGAAAAGACAAGCTCCGATGAGGGTACTGCAACGGCCCGTTCGAGATCAATGCTCGCGTCGATGCAAAAGAAATCGCTTCTCTCAGCGAGAACAGCACATGGGTGATCGATGATCTACCCGAAGGGCGGAAAGTAATCCGGAACAAGTGGGTATTCCGTACGAAGAAAGGTCCTGACGAAAGCATCCAGAGGTACAAGGCTCGTCTCATGGTGAAGGGCTGCTCTCAACGTCCCGGCGGATTACAACGAAGTGTATTCCCCGGTCGTGCGGTACGCGACCGTCCGATATTTGATGGCTCTGGCGGTGCGTTAAAACTTGGATATCGACCGAAATGGACGCGGTTACAGCATTCCTGCAGGGCAAGCTGAAGGACGAGAAAATCTATATGCTCCAACCGGAGGGTTTGCTGCGTCAAACGGAAAAGTGTGCAGACTGCAGAAGGCACTCTACGGTCTCAAGCAATCCAGTTGCGTATGGAATGCGCAGTTGTATGAGGTGCTTCGAGAATTCGGGCTGAAGCGATCGAGCGTAGATCCCTGTATGAATTGGTCTATACGTGGGGAGAAAATACTGTTTGTGACCATCTACGTTGATGACCTTCTGATTTTCACAAATGATCGGAAGCAGAAGAAGAAGAAGCTGAAAGCCCATCTGCAGAAGCGATTCAAAATGAAAGACCTCGAGGAGGCGAAACATTGTCTCGGCATCGGAATCACGAGGAATCGTGAAGAAGGCAAGCTGTTGCATCGAAGACGAACTCTGAAACAGAAGAAATGAAATCAGTTCCATATAAAGAGGCAATCGGGTGTTTGTCGTTTGCAGCTCAAGTCACCGGACCGGATATAACATTTGCCGTAAATGTTGTGAGCCAGTACAGTGCCAATCCTGGCCGTCCTCATTGGGAAGCGGTGAAGAGGGTAATCCGGTACCTAAAAGGCACAATCCCCAAGAAGTTGGAATATTCGGCAAACGGTCCAGCGGAAACAGTTGGATACAGCGATGCCGATTGGGGAGGAGATACGGACGACCGAAAATCGACAACCGGTTACGTGTTCTTGATGCAAGGAGGGGCTATCTCATGAAACGCGAAGAAGCAGCCTACCGTAAAGGATGTCCACGATGAAATTGCCACACTATGAAATTGCTCTAACTTTTTAACCGTTTGGTAGAATTTAATGAAAATTTGGGTGGATTTAGTTCATAGTGCATTATTTACATCCTGCAAGTCCTGTGATCAAAACTCGCGGAAATGGAGTCGAAAGAACAGCTCGTGCGTGATAAAATCTTGCGCATTCATCACGAGAACAAGGATCTCTCGCATCGTTCCATCGCTAAAACGTTGGGAATCGCGAATTCCACGGTGTCGCGAGTGATTAAGCGGTTCGAGGAACGGTTGACCACCGATCGGAAGCCCAGAAGTGAAGGAAAAAGTATTCCGTACAACACCAAAAATCACAACCGCGTAGTTGGGGCCTTCAACCGAAATCCGAACGCCTCCGTTCGGGATGTGGCTAAGAAGCTGCACCTAAGCCGAAGTTTTGTCCAGAAGGCCAAAACTAAGGCTGGGCTTCGAACGTTCAAGGTACAAAAGGCCCCTAATCGCGACGAGAAGCAGAACAAGTCCGCCAAAACCCGTGCCAGGAAGTTGTACCTAAACATGCTGACGAAAGTTGAATGCTGCATCATGGACGACGAAACATATGTGAAGGCCGACTTCAAACAGATCCCCGGCAACCTGTTTTTCACGGCCAAGGATAAGTTCAGCGTTCCGGAGCATGTCCGCACTCAGAAGATGTCCAAATTTGCGAAGAAATTCCTGGTTTGGCAAGCCATCTGCACGTGCGGGAAGCGGAGTGCACCTTTCGTGACCCAGGACACGATGAACGGACAGGTGTACATAAAGAGTGCCTCCAGAAGCGGCTGCTTCCTCTCCTGAAAGGCCCACAACGTCCCAACAATCTTCTGGCCGGATTTGGCCTCATGCCACTACTCCAAGGACGTGCTGAAGTGGTATGCGGACAATAAGGTCAATTTCGTGCCGAAAATGTTCAACCCTCCCAACACTCCGGAGCTCCGCCCCATCGAGAAGTACTGGGCGATTATGAAGCAGCACCTTCTTAAACGACCTAAGGTAGTAAGACAGTCGAGGAACTGAAGAAAGTATGGGTTTACATGCAAAAAGCGGTTGATTCACAGGTTGTGCAGAATCTTATGGCCGGGGTTAAGGCCAAGGTGCAGGCATTTGCGTATGGACTGTAAATAAAATACGAATAAAATGGTAAAATGAAGTTTAATACTTATATCTCAATCCCTGAAAATTTGATGGCAATCGGATGAAAACTCGAATTTTGCGAATCAATTTTGTGTGTGGCAATTTCATCGTGGACACCCTTTAGCTCTCTCGTTCTGCGAAGCGGGGTACATGGCTATGTCTCGCACCATTCAGGAAGCCTAGTGGTGGAGCAACCTAGAGTCGGAGTTTTCGGAAGCCAAACCGATTTCCGTACGTTGCGATAATCAATCGGTAATCAGCATCGCAAATAACGGATCCTGCAACCCTCGGACCAAACACGTCAGCATACGGGTACCATTTCGTGCATGATAGTCTGCAGGACGTCGTGAAGCTGAGCTATACATCCACAACGGAACAACCAGCCGATGGGTTCACCAAGCCAACGACCGTTCAGAAGCATCAAGAAGTTTCGGAAGCTAATAGGCGTCGCGGATTAGGGAGGAGTATTGCGATCATAGGAGCTCAGTAATTTGCGTCGCTATGCCATTGCTATTAGTTGTCAAGATACGAATAAATTTTCATTCCATTGCTAACGTTCAACCAAGCTAGACCATTAACTTATTTGCTCTGCAATAAGCTGATTTTCATTTTCTTCAAGTTAAAAAAAAAGAGGTGGTGAAGATTTTTGTCGTGTACCATTTTCTACTGGTGCACCCTTTATTTTTCACAACAAGAATAACTTAATACTACGTCTAGTAGAAATGGATCGATTACTCATGGTCAACAAAGGAGAGGGGATATTCTTTTTGTATGGATTTGACAAGGA
>JASCZW010006905.1:0-78937 GCA_034211315.2 Aedes japonicus | reverse complement strand
AGAATGCTAACTTAAACATACTGAATTACCACGATGATTGTACAGAAGAGGAGTTCCCCTTTACAATAGAAGTGGCAGTTAACTTGAGCAAGTTTGCATTTTCAAGAAATTTACGGAAAAAGCCATTGTTTACGTTTGCGACATTGGCCCTTATGAAAACTCCATGTCAAAATAATCCAGTTGACCGATAAATTTACTTTCATAAATCATATTCATCATGTAACCCAGCTTCTCAAATGAACTGTCAGCAAACAAATATAAACGAATAAAAATCACTAAAACAGTGACCTACCTGGTTAAAAATGAAAATTCCATAGTAACCATTCAGCAATGGAGAACAAAAACCGCCATTGAAAACAACCGATGCCAGCGTAATCTCAAGTTCACTCGATTCAGGTGATAAAAATGAATTGTTCAAATGCAGAAACCATTCATGTTTGTCTTTCCCCCACAACTTTAATGCGTCCTCTAGCTTAGCAGCTCAACGATCACACGGTGAATAACTTTTTGACGCATCGCACACAGAGAGCAAACAATGCGAGCAAATTCAATTATCCTTCGCAACATACTCAACCCGCTTTTTTGGCACTTTGGGAACACTTTCACCTGGCGACGACAACGACTCGCCTGCTGTGCTGATATAAAGTGACACGAGATACTCGCCTTCGAGATAGTCGCCTACTACTCTTCTTACAAATGAGTTTTCATAATTAGAGAACAAATTCCATCCGGCACGTATTTGAGCCCTCATTTTCACACACACTCATACATGAACGAATTTTGCTGCTGGGGACGGAAAAATCATTCTCTGGGAAGCAAGCTTCAACTTCTCTACATGCGACACGTTCCATGCAACGAACTTCTCCATAACTTTGACTGGAATTACCGGTCAAGCATAATGTACGGACGTGCTTCTGAAATGGGCCTAAGCAGGACTAGGCGTCGCCTCGGTAGAGAACAGCAGGCAACCGACACCCACCATAGGGCTAATCGAAAATTTGTCGGTAAACGTGAGAACGTTTCCTCTGTCCCAATGTTTGGACCTTGAGCAACCATTAAAATAGCAGCAGTCAATAGCTTAACACAGTGAGCGTGCTTTTGCAGGGAATCACCTGAAATTGGCCGCATATGGCTGAATCTCCTGCTAGAGCTGACAAACATCTCGACAGCTTAGACATGTTTCGCATTGGAGCGTCCTTAATTTTTCGGATGAACGACAAGCGAACTCCATTTCCGGTGAAAACAATAACATATCCCTCCTTCCCTGCTCGCTTCCCACGTGGATCGACGCTAGAGCCAATAATTGAGAAAATCTTACGACCCAATGATGCCGAAGACAAACAATCATGTCCGTTTCATCGACTTTTGTAGCTTCTTCCGTTACAAGGAAAAGGTGGGGCCACGTTCGTTTCGGGTAGGGGCCCGGATAGATAGCTTTCCCGAGAATGCAGTTATTGCTTCGGAGAAATCCGGATCATTGTCTCTATTTTGGGTCTACACGGACCACCTTCCACCCACCAGTGACAGGAGATACGCTGAAAACTGATTCGCTTGCCAGTGGTCACACGGTCCACACGCGGGTCCGATTATGACGAAGGTTGACACCGGGTTTCGGAGCCCAAGTCAATCAATTATTCTTGCGTGTTTGTTTGTTTCGGAAGAAGTTGTTTAGGCACGCGCTCGGGATTGGCGGATCTCCGAAAGGGTGAAGGTGTCGTTAATTTTAATCGGCCAGGTCTTACTGCGCCGGCCGCAAAGACAAATGGTGAATAGTAGAGAGGAATGGAGAGCATAGGATTTAAAGATTAGGATGGTGGGGAAGGTGGGAGGGAAAACTTGGCGTTAATGATGACACTTTGGGCGATTGATTATTGGCTGCAATTTTGCGGACAAACGCGGTATCATGGGAGGGTGGACAGGGTGAGCAAAGATTTGTAGAAATCCTTCAACATGTTATCGTAAAACGGGGTGTCATTGATGTCTTTTTATTCCAATGTTTCTTAAAGATTTCATTTAAAAGGACCAGTCTCACGTGTTTCATGTTTTTCAAATAAGTAAGTCTATATGTTTTAAGTATCAAATCTTTATATAAAGTGTTTTTCTCGATAGCAGCAAGCCGTGCTTGGAAACTGACTGTTTTGTTTTTGCTGCGTCCTTTTTGCGAGAAAATAAATCATAAAATATTCGAAATTCCACTCAAACAAACAGTGAAATCATAAAATCTACGCGAGTTTTGTTTTAAACTAAAGGGTGATACGGTCAAAATTTGGTCAAGGGAAAACGCGTAAATCGGTGAAATCGTTTATTTAAAAATCAAATTAAATTTCTTTTTCAAGTTCAATTAGTATAAAATTCAGGAAAAATATTCAGTAAGGCTTCCGCTTTTTCAAATCCGGAATTGCCGGGCCTTACGCTTGACCCCTGCCATCAGATTTTGTACAGCCACCTTGTCCACCTTCTTCGCCGCAGAAAACCAGTTTGCCTTGAACTGCTGCTCGTCCTTAGCAGTTTTTTGGTCTTTAGGTTCCGCTTGACAATAGCCCAATATTTCTCAATTGGGCGGAGCTCTGGCGTGTTGGGAGGGTCTTGGTCCTGGGAACCACCTGCACGTTGTTGGCGGCGTACCACTCCATGGCCTTTTTTACCGTAATGGCAAGATGCCAAATCCGGCCAAAACAGTACGGAACAACCGTGTTTCTTCAGGAAAGGCAGCAGACGTTTATTCAAACACTCTTTCACGTAAATTTCTTGGCTGACAGTCCCGGAAGCTATGCAGATCGCTTGATATTTGCGGCATCTCGGAGAGATAGGTTAGGTTTCGCCTTGAAACTACCGGCAACTCCCCTTTGTCGTCTCCAGCGGCTTCCGGTTTTCGATTTCCCCCCGATCCAGACTTCCAGGCTGTCGACAAACGTTCCCCAAACACTTTAATTACATTTGTAACGGCTGATTTGGCAACTTTTAGCGATTTTGCCAACTTTGCGTGCGAGTAGCTCGGATTTTCGGGATGCGCGAGCAAAATTTTGATACGCTGCTCTTCTTTTCTTGGACGGCATTTTGACAACTGGAAGATTCCAAAATCAAAATAGAGCAACATTCTACACACACACACCTTCAAAATGAGGGTGTTCAGGTTTTTTAAAATGCAAAATTGAAAGAAATACGCCAGGTTGATATTGACCAAATTTTGACCGTATCGCTCCTTTACAGTGAATTGAATCGCTTCCTCCCAAAATGTGTATTTCCCTTTTTCTTTTGTGCATCACCCTCTGCACTCTGTGGAGGAGTTACTATCAATTTAGTTGTATTTGTTAGTGCTATTAGTATTGTTCTACATGGACATAAATGATTATAAGCAGTTTTGAAGTCGATATAGCGTTGCCTCATAACGGAGGATTTCGATTATTGGCAGAGTGTGGGGAAAAAAGAAAATTAGTACAATGTAGAAAACGGCCATTTTTTGGACAGAAGCAACAAACGAATCTAATAATATATAATTTCAGATGCACTTTCCAGCTGGTGTACAGATGGAGGGCTGTGATATTTGTTTTTCTTTCGTTGCACACTGATTGTAGTTTTTCAAGTTAAAGTTCTTTTCGAAAGTGTTTACTTGTGATTTTCATTGTATTGCATTTGTGCGCGAAGTACTAAAGACTGGACTCGAAAAAAAATGAAACACACAAAAATGATCACCAAAAATTCATTTTAAATCGGATTCTTCTCAAATTGTCAACGATTCAATAACTATATATAAGCTAGTTTTGGCATAATTAATTTATTGAATTTTTTCCCCCAATCTGAATGCTCGTACATTTCTCTTAACACTGCTCATGAGATCTTGGGCGAGGTTTTTTCCATCTTCCTTACACAATTTTTCCCAGTTTGTTTTCACAGCTTCATCAGTTTTGAATGTTTTTCCGCTTTTCTTCAACATCTTCTACATTATCGCATAAAACTTTTTGATCGGACGAAGTTCTGGTGTATTTGGCGGGTTCGCCTCCTTCGGGACCACATGAACGCTCTACGCTTCGTACCAATCCATTACATGCTTGGCGTAATGGCACGAAGCGAGATCCGGCCAGAACAGCGTGTTGCCACGGTGAGAGCGGAAGAAGGGCAGCAGGCGCTTCAGCAAGCATTCCTCTCGATAAATCTGCCCGTTTATGGTGCCGGTTGTAACGAACGGTTTGCTGTACCGTCTGCACTCGCGCAGATCGCCTGCCACAACAGGTACTTTCTTCGCAAATTTGTCCATCTTTCTCTTCTGGAACTTTTCCAGAACCTCCATGTGGAACGTACCGACAAAACTTGAGGCCGGGGATTTGTTTGGTGTCCGTTTGATATATGTCTCGTCATCCATGACGAGACAGCCTGGCTTGACCAGCCACTCACGGTAGCAGCTTCCGCGCACGCAATTTGGCCACCGTGTAGCCGGTCGTCCGGTTTGGCACCTTCCTGACCTTAAAACACTTAGCCCAGCCTGTTTCATGAGATCTTCGTCTCGGGACACAGTGGAATGGTGATTCCAAGCCTTTGCCGACCTGCATCTGTGTGAGACTCAACCAGGATTATCGACCTGGCTTCCGCGCCTTGGCATCGGTTTGCTCGGAGAGGTTATTCTTGTTTCGGAATGCATCTTGGAAAACTACCAAACAGATCGCAACAAATTTTACACACATAGACATAACACTCTCTAAACTATTACCCAAAATTTAATCAATTTTACTCCACGGCGATAAAAAGTTGCACCCAAAACAAAGTGTCGTGCATTTTTTTCGAGTCCAATCTTTAATTGTGTTCGTGCTGTACCATTCAAAAAGGATTATGTGAAAATATGTGTCAAAAAGCGGTGTGCTACTTCTGCACAGACATAATTGTATCCTTAAGCATTGCAGGGAAGCCGTCCAAATGAAGACTGAACATCAGCAACAATTTCCGGTGAGATCTTTCTGATTATAGCTAAAATTTAACGAATCTGCTAAATAGGTGCCATCCTTAAAATAATATGATTTGAAGATGACTTCCATATACTTCGCTTGCACAATACTAATATCCATATGATGTTTGTACTGTGTTTATGCGGGCTTGTTGTAAGTTAAAGTGACCTCGGAATGGACGTGAGCAACCCGGCATTTTGAAATGGGTCACTGGAACTCAAAAAAGCTATCACCGGGCAAAAAATGTTTGTCAATTCGACAACAGTTCTGTTAACTGCAAACATTTGTCTTCCATAAAAACACTGCCGGGCGGTGGGCGTTGGATTGCACACACACACACACACACACACACACACACACACACACACACACACACCACCACAATCGTTATGCAAAGTGTTTATTTATAAGACATGCTTAAAATATGAAATTTGGTCACATCGATATGGGGTAATCTTTGATCAGTACTCAAATGACTTATTAGCGAATTTAATGTCATCAGTTTTTAAACAAACAGGATATTTGTTAGTCCCAATCATAATCTATTGGTTCTGAGTGTAAAAAGAACTGATCTGGCGATAAAGGAGTAGCAACCTCACGCGGACGATCATGGACATGCTCATGAACCAGAAATCAAATCAAAAACAAGATGAAGAAGATTTAATGAAAGCACATTTAACCTCCCTTAGTGAAACCAATAAGTTGACTGGAAGTTAGTAAGATAAAACCGCTTTAAAAGTTAAGTGACATGTGGTAGAGCTGCAGGAAACGAAGAACAGTTTTGTTGTGGGTTTTTTTCTGCATTAAAGCCCGGTTCAATGTAAATATGGACGCATTCAAGTGATCCTTACTCAAAAATTCAAGAATTAAACAACATTCACGTGTTGATCAAAACGTAAACAAAAAGGGTATTTAACCAGCTTTCAAACGACATATAACAAATTATTACATTTTACCGTTTCGAAATAACTGTCGCACTTTACTTGTGATCGACGCAATCATGATCTGCACAGTCGTTGCTGACACTGTACCGGTGTACTTATTCCACTTTAAACACATTTGTTGTGCATTCCCACTTCTTTACCGCATCCTCGAAGTTTTTGCTTGACAATTGCCCAATATTTTTCGGTCGGTCTGAATTAAGGGCAATTCAGAGGATT
This sequence comes from Aedes japonicus, assembly GCA_034211315.2. Lineage (NCBI taxonomy): Eukaryota > Metazoa > Arthropoda > Insecta > Diptera > Culicidae > Aedes > Aedes japonicus. Next base: position 72,840 of record JASCZW010006905.1, on the reverse strand, counting down.
TATCTCTTTGGCGACGAAATTAACATTTTTTGCAGCATACCATTCCAGTATCTCCTTAGAGTAGTGGCAGCTGGCTAGATCCGGCAAAAACATAACGTTGGTTGCCGAATGAAGGGTAAAATCCGCTTTTTCATGACACTCGTAAAGCAAACTTATCAGAAAAAATAACCATACCTGAAGGGACATCCCCATTAGCAGTTGGCAGGAAAATTTTCGTCCTTGGATTTGTTTGTAATCCATTTTGACATATGTTTTGTAATCCATTAAAATAAAGTCATCAAATTTCGTCAAAAATCGTTCGTATAGTAATAGTGTCTGCTTGGATGTTCACAAAAAGATTTATATCCTTCTCTTAAAATGATGTTACGCACGGTGGAAAAAAGAAATCGTATTTCTTTGTCAAATCACGTATGGAGACACCTGGGTTGTCTTTCACGTACCTCAACACCTTTCTCCTCGGCTCGTTGTCCCTAGTGCAACTTTATGATAGACGCGCTTCGCTCTATTACTCAGAGTATCCTTGTAACGTTTGATAACAAGACACACCGTTGACTTTGGGAATTTTAACACTTGTGCTATTTTTGAGGCAGACCACGAGGGATTCTCTAGATGTGTGTGCACAGGTTGATTTTCTTTTCTTAAGTTCTATGATTCGTAATTTCGAGATTGATCGACGCAACTGAAAAAAACTTTTCACCAACTTCTTTGTCAATGAAACATCTACAAATGCCTGTTAAACGTTTTTTGTTCCAATCACCAGGGACGCGTTGGTGTATTCAATCAGTGCGTCCAGATTAACTTTGAATCGAGTTTTAGTAATCAAGTAACATGAATCCTGCAAAATTAGTCCCTTGTTATGCAGCTGTTAGAAGAAGGAAGAACCAAGGGAAGAACCGTGTGTAAGAATAAAAGTGCCAAGTATTGTAATGTGTACGGAGAGGGGGCGAGGATGTGTAATCGTTGACAAACTTGGGAGGGGCCATACGTAAACAACGTAAGGAGTGTATCGAAAAGTAGTTATAAACTTCCAAATAATAAAATAGGCATGAAAACATGGTTAAAATTAACATACTATTTCAGTTTATTATAGCTTAACATGTTTACAAAAGATCCAAACGGAAAAACTAGTCATCATGTTCATTTCTGTAGAATGCCCGTACCTTTGATTTGACACCTGCCATCAAATTCTGCACAGTGACCTTTGTGCACTTCCTGATGCCGCTGCCCAATTTTTCTTAAAATCGGTCATGTTTTGGGACACTGTACCATCCTTCTTAAATATACGCTTGACTATTGCCCAATAGCGTTCGATCGGTCGCAACTGGGGACAGTTTGGTGGGTTGATGTCTTTTTCTACGAACTTGATGTTATTCTCCGTCAGCCACTGTAGAGTGGATTTGGCGTAATGTGCCGATGCCAAATCTGGCCAGAAGAGAGGAGGGGACTGGTGCTTTCTATACAATGGTAGCAACCTGTTCTTCAAACATTCCTTTTGATAAATCTCAGCATTTATAGTTCCTTTGTATAGAAAATTGAAGAACGCAAGCCACATGTGCAAATAGCTTGCCAAATGAGCACCTTCTGACCGAATTTCTCCATCGCAACAGTCGTATCTGCGGTTGGCACACGTTCCCCAACAGATTTAGTATAAAACTGCGGCCCCGGTAGCGTTCTTGAATCTTCTTTAACGTATGTTTCGTCATCCATCAAAATGCACTGGTCGACATTGTCCAAAATGCAGCTGTACAGCTTTCGAGCCCTGGTTTTGGCACGAGACTTTTGTTCCGGAGTTTGTTTGGGCACTTTCTGCTTTTTGTACGTCTTCAAGTCATTCCTGCGCTTGATTCGTTGAATCATTCCGATGCTGGTCCTGAACTTCTTGGCTAGATCGCGAGTAGAGGCAGATTTGTTCCGTTGAATATAATCCACAACTTTTTGGTCCAAATCGGGGTTGCTGGAGCCGGGTTTCCGGCCACTTCTGGTAAATCCTTGAGGGAGCACTCTTACCAAACTTTTCGATGATGCGTTTTACACTCTGCCGGGTGAACATTTACTCTTTTCGCAATCTGGTTGTAGGTAACACCTCTTTCGGTGCACCAAGTGTGCAGAATTTTTCTTTAGTCTCAAATTCAATTCGCGACATTTTGAATACAACTTTATCAACGGAAATGAATGAACCGAATAATCATTTTTGACATGTAAACAAAGCAAATGGCGCTTACACGCTAAAAATATATACAGTAGTTTATGCGTAATAACGCATCGAATGTTTATAACTACTTTTCGATACACTCCTTAGACTCGTTTTTGAAAATCTCAGATCCTTCCCCCTCTTTATCTTTCATCCGTGCAGAGAAAAAGAAAGAGAGAGAGAGAAGGGTGGGAAGGAGGCAGAGAGGGGGAGATAAGGAAATAGAGAGAAAGAAACTATTTGGTCATATGGTGACTTCCCTAAAAGCCAATTTGCCGTTAAATGCATTTACTGGAGGCAAAATGGTTTTCAGATGCTTTTTCAACTGACAATAATAAGACAATATGAATGAGTTCTTGAACGGCATTTCGAAAAAAAAAAATTCAAGTTCATAAATTCGGAATAAAACCTTTGATAGGAGCACGGTCAGCGGTTTAAACTCAGTTTTGAGTCGTTTTTGACCTTTATTTCTTCGACAAATTAAAAACATCGACTCAAATCAGACGGATATTTTTGATTTGTCGACTTTATCTCAGTTACATTTACTCAACTTTGAGTGACCCCACTTTTGATGAAAATAAGTCAAAAAGGACTGATTTAAAATCGCTGCCCGTGAGTAACAGGAATTTGAGAAAACAAGGTTTTAAGATCGTGGTAAACAAGCTGTGCAGGTTCTCACAAACCTGATTAGAATATGAAACTAATTGTCACCTGTTGGTGCCATAGTAAAACCAAACTGATTTCTAGTGGCTTTCATAAAACTTTCATAAAACTTAATAAGGCTGGATGGTTTTGGCAATATTATTTGGGTTAGGCTTTCGGATAATGACTAGTGATTTGAAACTCGGAACGTGGAACTGCCAATGTCTCAAAATCATTGGGAGTACTCGCGTGGTTTCCGAATAATTTATGAATCGCAAGTTTGACATAACACCGTTGCAGGAGGTTTGCTTGAAAGGCTCCATCATGCGTACGTACATACGGGATTGTCCTCACCATCTACCAGAGTTGCGGAAATAGGTACAAGATATGGGTGAGATGCAGAAGCGGGAGATTGGTTATGGTCGATCAACCCCCGAATGTGCAGGTTGAGGAACAAGGGCCTTCGACATCGACATCATTATCGTGCATCGGAGGTACTGATTATGACAAAACGAATTGCAGCTGTGCAATTACGACCACTGCCCAAACCGTGACATAAAGATCATCATTGGGGATTTTAACGATCAAGTTGGTCAAGAGGAGGAATAAAACCGGTTGACCAACGGCAGACCAACGAAAACAGGCTTCGACTTATCGACTTCGCCGCCTCCAAAAACACGGTCGTACGGAGTACCTTCTTCCAGCACACCTCTCCCATTCTGTACACCTGGAGATCACCAAACCAAACGGAATCACAAATCGCTCACGTTTTGATAGATGGTTGGCATTTCTCCACCATGAGAAGGTGTCTAAAGAACACGGTAGAATGACACGGGAGTTAAGCTTGAGACTATTGACGGCCGATGATCCGTTATAATTGAAACCACTAACACTAGCGCACTTCTGGACCGATAGTTCAATTTTGTCCATGCCAGATTCCATTTTAGGTGAAGTTCAAATGAATCGCCTTACTCGACGGCAATTGGTACTTCAGGATTTTTGAAAACGTTGGTGTCGAGGATACCTAGCTGAGTTGCTGTAAAACTGTAAAACTAGAAATCGGAAAACTTGTTGTTATTGTCGATTCAAGTCAGCCACCCACACACTGGAAGATGGACTTCAACTTCACACTGGCAACGATGGAGTCATTCGCATCGTTTTAGTACGAACATTAACCGGTTCTATGAAACGACCAGTAGCAAAACTTTGTTATATTACCGTTACAAGATCGTTACGGGAATACGTATATTAAACTTGAATTCATCCAGTGCGTCAAAAGAGGCTTTTTCTGTATTAACTGAAGGTTTACCAGCAGCTCCAGGGTGGGTGAGAATGTCCGTGAGCAATTTAATCCATCATATGCCTCCAGCCGAAGTATGACTTACTGGGATTCAGCTACTCCACTGTGCTATCAATCGGTTTTGTATAGAAGGCAGCTATAGTGTACCGGTAGATCGCGGTCAATGACTTCTATATAAGGTCTGGCGCAGTAGCCACAACAATATTAGTGAAATGAGCAAAACCTCGCTCGTGACACTTTATACTACTGCACTCCTTGTGCACGCTACACAAAAAGTCTCGCAAAGTGCTACGTCATACTATTTATTTAGATTCGTTCGCTCCATGATTGTTACTTGTATGCGCTCTAAAACCTAATTTTTTCTACCGAGTCCAGTCTACCGATGATGGGAAAATTGGCTCTATATCGCTACTCGATTGTCAAGTCTCAGCGTTTGAAAGTTTGTGTGGCAAAAATACAATTACCTCAATTAAATTCACTATAAATAATCCATGTTATCGGGAGAAAATGCTCCTGCTAAATAAATTGCATTTGTATCATGATTGATTTCTACTAATTCAGCATTCATAATAAACGTTTGAACCGATTTTTTTAACTGAACCTATGCCCGCCAATAGAAAGTTCAATAGTATTACGTCATCACTGTCGTCCCAGCTAGTAGGTTTACATTATTTTTGCTTCCAATACAAACAAGCAAGTGTTGCCCCAGACCTTATATAGACGTCATTGGATCACGGTCACTTACCACTACCTACATGGCCACGAATTTAAATTAATTTTGAGTCGTTTTTGACCTCACTTTTCGTCAGCAAAATAGAGTCACACAAATATAGCTGGGATTGACAAGTCGACATACCCAAAACATCCAACAGGTTTAAGTCGATGTCTTAGATATGTCGACTTGTCAATCCCAAAGTTGCATTTACTCATATGTGAGTGGCTCCATTTTTTATAAGGAAAGATTCAAAACGACTCAAAACTTAGTTAAGTTGATGACCGTGAATGGGGGAACGCAAAGCGTGAGAGAGTTTTGTCGAGATAGAGTTGGACTTATAATATCATAAAAATCTAAGACAGGGAATATTCATGAATTATGTCACCCAAAAAAGTAACTTTTGATGTAGCTACGTCTTGCGATAAGGGTAGGGTGGCTATTGAAAAGCTAAAAGGAGCGACCGTCACGATATGTGTTCCCTATAACAATAACAACATCAGAAGTTTTTTTCGCGGTTCGAACGTGTTTCAGCGCGAAATACTAAATGAAGAAGACAGAAGAAAAATAATTGTACGCAATCATTTGAAAACCCTTCGTGGTCTGGGCCAAAACTTGCTCAAAGTGTTGGGCTTCTCCTGAAATATCGTGTGGCGTGTTTTGAATAGGTACAGAGAAACTTTGTCGACGGATCGCAAGCCTCAAAGCAAGCGTCGGACGGATTCGACAACTGTCAACTGCGGGACAAAGTCATCAAGAATATTAAGGCAAACCTCAACATCTAAGACCGCGATTTGGCCAAAAGTTTCACGCCGCACGCAGTACTGTGCAAAAGATTCGTCTCCGTGAAGACTTCAAGTCATACCGTGCCTGTAGATAACCAAATCAGTGATCAAAAAGCAGAACAATGTGGCCAGAATCCGTGCTAGAAAACTGTATGGATCAGATGTTGACAAAATTCAATGGCTGTCTCTTCATGGATGATGAAACCTATGTAAAGGCCGATTTCAAAACAGCCTCGGGGGAGATGTTCCTGCCAAATTCAAGTTTGTATTTGCAGATAAATTGTACATGTAAATACATGGTTTGGCAAGGCATATGAAGCTGCGGTAGGCAGACCAATGGTTTTCATCACTGATAAGACATTTATTTCCGAGATGTACAGAACGGAATGTCTCCAAAAGCGAATATTGCCATTCAACAGATCCCACAATGAACCTATTATGTTTTGCCAGATCTGGCAAGCTGTCATTACAGTAAAACAGTGCTAAGAGTGGTGATGAAACCAACGGATTCAGGTTATACTGAAAGATCTCACAACCCACCAAACTGTCCCCAACTCAGACCGATAGAGATTTTGGGCTATTATGAAGAGGAAGCTGAAGGTGAATGGAAGCTTCAGTCAAAAGCATCAATGAAATGAGAACTAAGTTGAATAAAATTTCCAAAACGATGGATGAGAATAATGCGGGAATAAGCGGGAGATTGGGTTATGGTCGATCTACCCCCGAATGTGCAGGTTGAGGAACAAGGGCCTTCGACATCGACATCATTATCGTGCATCGGAGGTACTGATTATGACAAAAACGAATTGCAGCTGTGCAATTACGACCACTGCCCAAACCGTGACATAAAGATCATCATTGGGGATTTGAACGATCAAGTTGGTCAAGAGAGGAAAAAAACCGGTTGGACCAACGGCAGACCAACGAAAACAGGCTTCGACTTATCGACTTCGCCGCCTCCAAAAAACACGGTCGCACGGAGTACCTTCTTCCAGCACACCCTCCCATTCTGTACACCTGGAGATCACCAAACCAAACGGAATCACAAATCGCTCACGTTTTGATAGATGGTTGGCATTTCTCCACCGCAGAAGGTGTCTAAAGAACAGGTAGAATGGCACGGGAGTTAAGCTTGAGACTATTGACGGCCGATGATCCGTTATAATGGAAACCACTAACACTAGCGCACTTCTGGACCGATAGTTCAATTTTGTCCATGCCAGATTCCATTTTAGGTGAAGTTCAAATGAATCGCCTTACTCGACGGCACTGGTACTTCAGGATTTTTGAAAACGTTGGTGTCGAGGATACCTAGCTGAGTTGCTGTAAAACTGTGAAAACTAGAAATCGGAAAACTTGTTGTTATTGTCGATTCAAGTCAGCCACCCACACACTGGAAGATGGACTTCAACTTCACACTGGCAACGATGGAGTCATTCGCATCGTTTTAGAACGAACATTAACCGGTTCTATGAAACGACCAGTAGCAAAACTTTGTTATATTACCGTTACAAGATCGATACGGGAATACGTATATTAAACTTGAATTCATCCAGTGCGGTCAAAAGAGGCTTTTTCTATATTAACTGAAGGTTTACCGCAGCTCCAGGGTGGGTGAGAATGTCCGTGAGCAATTTAATCCATCATATGCCTCCAGCCGAAGTATGACTTACTGCGGATTCAGCTACTCACTGTGCTATCAATCGGTTTTGTATAGAAGGCAGCTATAGTGTACCGGTAGATCGCGGTCAATGACTTCTATATAAGGTCTGGCGCAGTAGCCACAACAATATTGGTGAAATGGAGCAAAACTCTGCTCATGACACTTATACTACTGCACTCCTTTGTGCACGCTACACAAAAAGCTCGCAAAGTGCTACGTCATATTATTTATTTAGATTCGTTCGCTCCATGATTGTTACTTGTATGCGCTCTAAAACCTAATTTTTCTACCGAGTCCAGTCTACCGATGATGGAAAATTGGCTCTATATCGCTACCTCGATTGTCAAGTCTCAGCGTTTGAAAGTTTGTGTGGCAAAAAATACAATTACCTCAATTAAATTCACTATAAATAATCCATGTTATCGGGAGAAAATGCTCCTGCTAAATAAATTGCATTTGTATCATGATTATTTCTACAATTCAGCATTCATAATAAACGTTTGAACCGATTTTTCTTAACTGAACCTATGCCCGCCAATAGAAAGTTCAATAGTATTACGTCATCACTCGTCGTCTCAGCTATGTTTACATTATTTTTGCTTCCAATACAAACAAGCAGTGCGTTGCCCCAGACCTTACATAGACGTCATTGGATCACGGTCACTTACCACTACCTGCATGGCCACGAATTTAAATTCAATTTTGAGTCGTTTTTGACTCACTTTCGTCAAAAATAGAGTCACACAAATATAGCTGGGATTGACAAGTCGACATACCCAAAACATCCAACAGGTTTAAGTCGATGTCTTAGATATGTCGACTTGTCAATCCCAGTTACATTTTACTCATATGTGAGTGGCTCCATTTTTGGCGCTAGAAGATTCAAAACGACTCAAAACTTAGTTGAGTTGATGACCGTGAATGGGGAACGCAAAGTGTGAGAGAGTTTTGTCGAGATAGAGTTGGACTTATAATATCATAAAAATCTAAGACAGGGGAATATTCATGAATTATGTCACCCAAAAGTAACTTTTGATGTAGCCTACGTCTTGCGATAAGGGTAGGGTGGCTATTGGAAAAGCTAAAAAGAGCGACCGTCACCGATATGTGTTCCCTATAACAATAACAACATCAGAAGTTTTTTTCGCGGTTCGAACGTGTTTCAGCGAAATACTAAATGGAAGAAGACAGAAGAAAAATAATTGTACGCAATCATTTGAAAACCCCTCCGTGGTCTGGGCCAAAACTTGCTAAAGTGTTGGGTTTTCCCTGAAATATCGTGTGGCGTGTTTTGAATAGGTACAGAGAAACTTTGTCGACGGATCGCAAGCCTCAAAGCAAGCGTCGGACGGATTCTATCAACTGTCAACTGCGGGACAAAGTCATCAAGAATATTAAGGCAAACCTCAACATCTAAGACCGCGATTTGGCCAAAAAGTTTCACGCCGCACGCAGTACCGTGCAAAAGATTCGTCTCCGTGAAGACTTCAAGTCATACCGTGCCTGTAGATAACCAAATAGTGATCAAAAGCAGAACAATGTGGCCAGAACCCGTGCTAGAAAACTGTATGATCAGGTGTTGACAAAATTCAATGGCTGTCTCTTTATGGATGTTGAAACATATGTAAAGGCCGATTTCAAACAGCCTCGGGGAGATGTTCCTGCCAACATACAAGTTTGTATTTGCAGATAAATTTTCATGTAAATACATGGTTTGGCAAGGCATGTGAAGCTGCGGTAGGCAGACCAAGCGTTTTCATCACTGATAAGACATTTATTTCCGAGATGTACAGAACGGAATGTCTCCAAAAGCGAATATTGCCATTCAACAGATCCCACAATGAACCTATTATGTTTTTGCCAGATCTGGCAAGCTGTCATTACAGTAAAACAGTGCTAAAGTGGTATGAAACCAACGGGATTCAGGTTATACCGAAAGATCTCAACCCACCAAACTGTCCCCAACTCAGACCGATAGAGAGATTTTGGGCTATTATGAAGAGGAAGCTGAAGGTGAATGGAAGCTTCGTCAAAAGCATCAATGAAATGAGAACTAAGTTGAATAAAATTTCCAAAACGATGGATGCAGAATAATGTGCGCCGGTTAATGCAACGTACTCCGGGAAAAGGCCGCAAATTTCTTCAAAATCGAGATGATTATTTTTTTTGTATTTTTTGTTTTGTTTTTTGTTTTGAACTCATTTGGTTGTATTTAAGGAAGCGTAGATTGACGGTGTGAAGTCACAAAGTGTACTGACTTCTATCAATTTCTAGCTTAACTTATATTGTGTATAGCTGATGTGGCTACAATCAGGTATCTAATCCTGAAGTGAATTTGCCACCTACTCGATCGTTTGCGATGTTCAAATCACATTCGTTTAATCTTTCTAATAAGCTTAAACAATTTTTGGTTGGGAAATAATTCAGAGTAGGGTTTATAGTATGCATATATGGGACTTAAAGCTTGTTTTGCCTGAACAAAGGTGTTTGAGTGTTTTGAAGAGTGTTTTGACGTTTTTACCTCAAGGTAGCCAAATGTAACCCTTGTGGAAAACTCATCATTAAAATAAAAAATAATTCACAAAAGAAAGTAATTCAGAACTATTTCAATATAGAAACATTCGATTTATACTCCAAGAACAAAATAACAAGTACCCGTTTGTAAACAAAGTGATTTGCATTTTAAAAAAATCCTTTCATAACCAATTCAGCTCATTTGCTCTCAAGCAAATTGATTCAATACGAAACTAAACGATGCAAAACGCCAACACAGAAAAATTAAAGTCAGCGTTTGAAGAACGCCGCGAGTGTCGGATGTGTTTAATGAACACTTCCTGTTGGATACAATCTGCATGTTGAACGAGCATAATGTAACTACTACGGAAGTCTCGCGCCCACCCAAAGTAGCTTTTATGAGCTGCTGGCAAAGTTACATAGTGCATGCATCGCACAGTGGATAAATTCGAGCGAAAAAACAGTAACGAAAGAAACCCCAACTAGCAAAATTTTTCCAATAGAGCACACAATCTACCTTGTAGCAAATGAGGAAAGATTTTTGTTTATAATGTAGGTCCCTGAAAGCCATTCTCAATGGCAACGCAAAAAGCCGGAGGTATAAAGGTTTGCAACATATCATTATTCCTAAAGAGATCCGGTAAAATTCCACGCAACTTCGAAATGTTCACATCGCGTTTCACATAAGTGATTGTATGTTAAGGTGCAGATAACATGGGGAGCATGATACCTTAAACGTTTCCCAAGTAGCACACTACGGTCATAATTTGTTGTAATAACTTGATTATGACTTAGCAAGTCATATTTATGTTATCTCAACTGAATGGCAACAAGTGTACTACTAGGCTTTTTTCAACGTTATTTTTTTGTTCCATTGAGCATGTAAATGACAGAGCATCGATGCAAATGTTCTGCAAAAGTAAAAAACGCGTTATGTCCTTAGTTCCTTAGACCGTGAGAAAATAATTTTTAGAATGGACATTGATTTCAACTCAATGGGACCTATGAATATGGGTTCTATAGTACAAAAAATTAAAAATTCTGGAACAGTTAATGGATTTTGAAACCCTTTCGGATTTTCGCTCAAGTGTTGAATTGTACTTCTAAGAATTCCATTATTAGTCAAAATTCGACAAAAATTAAAAAGGATTTGTGAAGCGGTCTGGTCACCCTGCGTGGTCCCAACGTAGTTCTCCAAGCTGACGAAGCGTCAAGTTAGCAGAACCAGATACATGAACTTTCCCAAGGTGATTAAAGTCAGCCAGATCGGATGAATCGATTGAGCACCGTAGATTATGACGAGGCATCATCATTCCTAAAGGGCGATACGGTCAAAATTTGGTCAATATCAACTTGACGTATTTCTTTCAATTTTGCATTGAAACCTGAACACCCTCATTTTGAAGGTGTGTGTGTGTAGAATGTTGCTCCTATTTTGATTTTGGAATTCACTCTTCAGTTGTCAAAATGCCGTCCAAGCAAGAAGAGCAGCGTATCAAAATTTTGCTCGCGCATCGCGAAAATCCGAGCTACTCGCACGCAAAGTTGGCAAAATCGCTAAAAGTTGCCAAATCAACCGTTACAAATGTAATTAAAGTGTTTGGGAACGCTTTGTCGACAGCCAGGAAGTCTGGATCGGGGGAAATCGAAACCGGAAGCCGCTGAGACGACAAAGAGAGTTGCCGGTAGTTTCAAGCGAAACCCTAACCTATCTCTCCGAGATGCCGCAAATAAGCTGGGTGTATCGTCTATAACCGTGCATCGAGCCAAAAACGAGCCGAACTATCGACTTACAAGAAGGTAGTGACTCCAAATCGCGATGATAAACCAAATACGACGGCCAAAGCGCGATCCTGGAGGTCTGTACACGATGATGCTGACGAAGTTTGACTGCGTGGTAATGGACGACGAAACCTACGTCAAAGCCGACTACAAGCAGCTTCCGGGACAGGAGTTTTGTACGGCAAAAGAAAGAGGAAAGGTAGCAGATATTTTCAAGCACACGAAACTGTCAAAGTTCGCAAAGAAATATCTGGTTTGGCAAGCCATCTGTACCTGTGGCTTGAAAAGCAGCATTTTCATAGCTTCCGGACCGTCAACCAAGAAATTTACGTGAAAGAATGTTTGAATAACGGTAAAAAGCTGCCTAGTGGAGTGGGTACGCCGCCAACAACGTGCAGGTGGTTCCCAAGGACAAGAACCCTCCCAACACGCCAGAGCTCCGCCCAATTGAGAAATACTGGGCTATTGTCAAGCGGAACCCAAAGAAGACCAAAAACTGCTAAGGACGAGCAGCAGTTCAAGGCAAACCGGCTTTCTGCGGCGAAAAGAAGGTGGCTGTACAAAATCTGATGGCAGGTCAAGCGTAAGGCCCGGCAATTCGGATTTGGAAAAGCGGAAGCCTAACTGAATATTTTTCCTGAATTTTATACTAATTGAACTTGAAAAAGAAATTTAATTTGATTTTTTAAATAAAGGATTTCACCGATTTACACGCGTTTTCCCTTGACCAAATTTTGACCGTATCACCCTTTAGCTAGCCGCGCTTTAGTGCAAGTGGCAAAAGAAGAAAGAGAGCAAAACCCTTATGTTGCCGATGCAATATCTAAGTGCCTTTACTTTGAAAATTGTATGCTAGAAGCTTCAACAGCAGCAAAGCTCGAAGCTAAGAAATGCGTGACTACCGCACTACAAAAATGATGCTTCCTTCTTCGAAAATGGGCAGATCAAGCAAACCAATCAATCCCCGATAATCTATTGAGCGTTTGGAACAGCTATCAAGTTCGCAACAACACAATTCAACAACTGAATTCGACTGACAACTGGCATTATGCTAGATCGTCCGAGAGCCCAACTATCACGTGAAGTAAACGAGAAGCAACTCAAATGGATCGGACTTCTATATAGAAGTAAAACATTCCAGATACTCGGTCAAAGATGACGTAGTAGCATTAGCAGAAGAACAGGAGGAAGCTTATATAGCTTTCACAACATAGAACAATTTATATACCACAGGAAATTCAAAATGACGCGTGGGCAGTTTGCGCTGGTCAATCGAGCAATGAACAGTTTTATGATCTCAGAAAATACAGAAATGATGTGATGTGATGTGATGTGATAGGAAGCCACCACCAGTGCAGGACTTGCCATGGCGTACAGTTCCTCCTAATGGCAAGATCGAACTGTATATACCTGTAATCCTCACTATTCCGTTGTATGAAGGGCCAAAACGGGGGTGTGAACCCGTAAGCAGAAGCACTTACACGAAACCCACGGAATGGATAGAGGATCTCCTTCCAACAAAACGCTCTTATTACAGGAGATGAACAGTAAGCAATACACATTAGGATTTCCGTCTGGTGGTTTGTTAAAAATAGGGTTACAAACACACACACACACACACACACACACACAATTCATTCTGAGAATTCAAGTTTTTATCCGATTATCGCACCAAATTTTCCGGGGTGGGTGTTGGCCAAATTTGGATTTCTCAGATATAATCCTGATCGGGTTGTAGAGTGTTTTTCATGCATCTAGTAGCCTGGCGTCCGTGCTCTCCATCACAATATTTTCTATTGTGATGTGTCCAACTCAATGGGTGAATTGAACTGAAGGTGAAAGGTTTGAAAGAAAGGGAACTTGGAGTTGAGCACACGTACCCACTGGTTGACGCTGATTATTGGCCAACGTGCTTTTTCACATTTGTTTGTGGATTTGTTGAGCGACACAGGTTTTCAAGTCCAAAATTCGGATGCCGTGTTGCGTCGATACCCTGACTTTTCGTTCGTGAATCTGGACACTTTTCAAATCACAAGCTGTCATGCAGTTGTGAGCTTGTGAATTTGTCATAATAGCGATTTAGCGATAGATCTGAGAGTGTTGATTCATCTACTTGGTTCATCAGATGTAGCTCGAATGAGTTTCAGCTGGGTAAACAAGTCGAGTCGTTTATTCAATATAGTGTTCTCACTGTTCTCATTCAATGTTCATTTCAGCCAATGGTGCTCAACACATAGTTGTAATCAACCATCGACAACCCCCAACAATCTTTTCATAGAAATGGTTGTGCTTTTCGAACATCCGGGGGACTGCAAGAAGTTCGCTTATGTCTTTGTTCTTGATTTTGTTTCTTTTCAGGCAACAGATAGTTTGTTTTTACCAAATTTTGAAGACAATATCTAATATCTCTCTATTTTTCAAAACTTTTTGAGTAGTGGTGCTTCGGTTGGGCATGGAAATGAATTGACGTACCAGAGGCTTGACGGACGCCTGAGGAGTTGGGTATAGGCGACTCGTGAGGTGGTAGGTGCTCTGGAGGCCGTGGAGCAGGACAGGTAATTGTTACCCATTGTATCTGTGTGTCCTTTTTTGGTGGGTTTGCGTCGACCATCAGTTGAATCGGTTGTGTCGATGCGTTCTTCCATAATATTTTGTTGTCGGGCGTAGCGTTTTGTCTGTTGTTTCGGTTGCCTATTGTTCGTTGCGCGAGTGATCGAGTGAGCATGAGAAGTCGTGGCTCGCAAATAAACCACTGTCCCATTTTGTAGGTGATTCCAGCGGCATCCGCACTGCTGGTTTAGATCGGTCCGAGTTGGCTCTCAGGCGTTGAGATGAATTGCCTTGTTTTCCTAATGAAATACCACTATCACACTCTGTGAGTGGCCTCAAAAGCATCCTTACTGTTGGTTTAATCGGTCCAAATCGGCTTTCCAGCATTGTAAAACATATCCTAGTTTCCCAATTAAAAACCACTATCACATTTTGTAAGTGGCTCTAATGGCATTCTTACTGTTGGTTTATACCGGTCAAAATCGGCATTTTAGCATTATTTAAAATCACTATGTTTTCCTAATCAAAAACCACAATCACACGTTGTGAGTGACCCCAACAGCATCCTTACTGTTGGTTTAAATCGGTTCAAATCGGAAATCACTCCTAGTTTTGAAATATTTAACTTGTCAGCTTATCGTTAACCAAAACGAACCCTGCTGCTACCCAGTCCTGTTATCCAAAATCCCAGTGATTTCTCGTCGAAGTGCAGTGGATTTCGCGGCTACCAAAAAAGCGAGTATCACGTCAACATATTCCTACCCTTTCCTTACTTGACCTGCATTCGGATGGGGCCGGCGCCGGTATTGCCTTAGTTTGGGATCACCAGTTCTTACACATTGAAGATGTTTGTAAGTCCCAAGCATCATCTGTTGGTTCTCTGTGTAATAACAGCTGATCTGGCAATAACGGAGTAGCAACCTCGGGCGGTCAATAATGCTCATGCTCATGCGATTATCCGACCAAATTTACAGGAAGTAAAAATAAACAATTAAAGTTAGTTTTGGCATCCTTTGTTTTTTTGTTTCGCCTTTATATGTGAATGCGCGAACCTTGGCCTTAAACCCAACCATAAGATTCTGCACGACCTCAGAATCGACAGTTTTTGGCATATTAGCCCATGCCCTCTTAATTTCTTCTACATTCTTCACCACTTTAGGTCTTTTTAGGAGGTGTTCTTTCATAATGGCCAAGTATTTTTCTATTGGCCACAGTTCCGATTGGTTGGCGGTTCAGATCTTTCGGCACAAAATTGACATCACTCGCCTTATACCACTCTAGCACGTCCTTCGTGTAGTGGCATGAAGCCAAAACCGGCCGAAAGATCGTCGGACCGTCGTGAGCCTTTGCGAGAAGGAGAAACCGCTTTTGGAGACACTCTTCCAAATACACCTGTCCATTCATGGTGCTTGCGATAACAAAAGGTGTATTGCGGTAACAAAAGGTGTATATAAATTCTTGGTGAACTTCGACATCTTTTGTGTCCGGAGGTTCTATCACACTTATTCTTGGCAGTCACATACAGGTTTCCTGGAATCTGGTTGAAGTTCGACTTTACATATGTCTCCATTACGCAGCAGTGTGGTTTCGTTAACTTCTGGCCGTACAACTTCCGTTGTTTGGGGACTTCTGGACGTTAAACGTACGTTGTCCAGCTTGAGTATTGGAAAGTCTTGCTCACATGCAAATTTTTAGCTACATCCTGAATTGAGGTGTTCGGTTTCCGTTCAAACTTGATTACACTTGCTTAATTATTTTTCGAGTTAGTCAGAAGCTTGTGTTGCGTTTGTGTGGAAGCCATCCCTTTTAGAAAACGGAGGAGTCTCGTGCCACCTTAGAAACATTTTTCACCTTAAAAAACCGCCACCTGTCAAATTTTGTTCCATTTGATTCAATCCATTAGTTCTCGAGTTATGCACAAATTTCTACTTTATTTGTATGGGAGCCCTCTTTTTCAGAAGGAACCACAAAACATTTCTTGCCTTCAAAAGCCTTCTCCTGTCAAATTTAGTTCCATTTGCTTGATTCTTTCTCGAGTTATGCAGGAATTTGTGTTATATGGGAGCCTCCCCCCTTTCAGAGGGCGGAGAGGTTTCAATCCACTATAAAAATATTTCTTGCCTTCAAAAACCTCCACATGACAAATTTGGTTGCATTTGCTGGGCTAGTTCTCAAGTTATGCAGAAATTTGTATTTCATTTGTATCGGAGACCACCCCCTCCCCCCTTTCAGAAAGAGGAGAGGACTTGAACCACAATAAAAACATTTATCTTCTTCAGAAAACCCCACGTGCAATATCGAAATTTAGTTTCATTATTAGTTCTGGGCTTAGGGAAGATTCAATAATGATGTCACGCAGTAAGGGGGGAGCAGGAGCTGGGGGGGGGGGGTTGGGAAAACGTGACAATCCATACAAAAAAAAATGAATGTCCATACAAAAACGTGTCAAGGGGGGGGTATAAAAACTTACTGTTTGCGTGACATCATTTTTGAACGTTCCCTTATGCAGAAACATCTGTTTCATTTGTATGAGAGCCTCCCTTTCAAGAGGAGGGAGGGGTCTCAAACTATCATAGAAACATTATTTTCCTTCAAAAACTCCCACTAGCTGTATGGGAGCCCCCCATTTCAGAAAGAGAAGTGGTTTAAAATCATCATAAGAACCTTTCCTGGCCCTAAAAACTGTTACATACAAAATTTCACGCCGATCGGTTCAGTAGTTATCGATTCTATAAGGTTCAAACAGACAGAAATCCATTTATACCACCCTAATGCAAAATAAGCGAACCACCCTGATGATAAAGCATACGCTTCAATACTATTGCCATGAATATCTCAGCACTTTTATTCAAATCATGCAAGTAAATTCGAATTCCGTCCCTCAACTCAAAAATACACAGAAAAAAATAATTAATTTCAACAAGCGCGTAAATTTCCCCTCGTTTAATTCCAAGCCAAAGGAGGCGTGGGACAACGAAATTGTTTGCAATCTCTCATGCGCGTGTTGCATGTTTGCTATTTTTCATACAATAGGCTAAATTCAGGCGTTATCTGGCTTAAATTTTCATGATATATCCCATTATTTTCTGCCAAATATAGCATTCCCTTTATGTGCATTTGTGTGTGTAAATGTGTATATATACAATCCAACGCCCACCGTCCGGCAGTGCTTTTATGGAAGAAAAATGTTTGCAGTTCAACGAACTGTTGTCGACACGACAAACATTTTTAGCCCGGGAGTTGAAAGGTGATAGCTCTGTTGGGTTTCAGTGACCCATTTCAGAATGCCTGGTTACTCACGTCCATTCCGAGGTCACTTTCACTTACAACAAACCCCGCATAAACACAGTACAAACATCAAATGGATATAGGTACCGTGCATACACTTCCATCTTCAAATCTTATTGTTTTGAGGATGGCACGTATTTAGCAGTATCGTTTAAATTTAGTTATAATCAGATAGATCTCACCAGAAATTGTTGCTGATGTTCAATCTTCATTTGGACGGCCTCCTTGTGATGCTAAAGGATGCATTTATGTACCTACAGAAGTAGCACTCCGCTATTCGGCAAATATTTTCACATAATACTTTTCAAATGGAACAGCCCGAAAACAACTAGCACTTCACGCATAATTGCAATACAATGAAAATCACAGGTAAAAAACCGAGAAGAAATTTAACTAGAAAAATCACAAACATTGTGCCTCGAAAGAAAATAAAAGCTTCACAGCTCTCCACAAATCTGTTTACTGCGTGCTGATTGCATCTCACTTCGACCCAACACTTAAGTTGACATAACAAATAACCGTCGCTCCGTTCGACGCAAGCTTCTTCACGTAAATCAGGATCGATTCGAATTTCGGTACCAACAGCATTTCCTTGAGAGTTACTTTTGATGCCTCACCCTCCGGAGAAAACATGGTTACCTTGTACGAACGAATACTCCTTGTTTTGCTTCTTCCGGGCTTCTTGACGAGCTGCTCGTACCCGTGGTTTCTCACGCGGGTCTTCCGTGAAGATCTGCTCGAACAACGTTTTTCCACCTCGTCTACCACCTAGGACCAGAACCAGCGTTAGCTCATCGTCTCATCGGCTTTCCAATGCTGAGGGTGCTACCGGCATTCTCTTGCTCAACTCCTCGCCAGCCAACGTCAGCCTCCCGAACAGCCCTTTCATCTCGAAAATGTGCTGCTCACCGTCGGAACGTCGCTTGTCGCAGGTGATGTATTTCCACAGATCATCTCGGATGAGGAGGAACTCCACTTTAGTCTTCCAAACGCTGTAATTTCCTCCATTGAGTTACTGGATTCCCAATCGATCCATCGTGAATATTTTTTCCGCTGGTTGTTTATCCGTTACTATGGCAACTTGCACTCTAATAACGGCCCATAACCTCTTCGATGGGGGAAAGGAACCTCGACTGGTTTGATTGAGAACGTAAGGTAAACTCCGTTCCCTTTATGTGCATTTGATAACGCATAAAATTCAATGTTTTTTTTATCTGTGTAGGCAACGCAAGCTCTTCTCTTTCAAAAAAAAAAAAAAAATTGAGCTCACACCAGTTCTCGAAGTTTCATGCGTTTCTCAGACCTTTGGCATAAAAAAAACAAGTTAGATTTCTAAAATTTCATATAATTTTTCATTGGTCACAAAAGTCTAATTTTGACCGCTTTTGGGGTTCAGTTAAATAAGTATGATAGAGCTCGAATTTTACATGCACAGAAAAAAATAATTAATCTTAACAAGCGTGTAAAATTTCCCCTCGTTTAATTCCAAGCGAAAGCAGGCGTAAACAACGAAATTGTTTGCAATTTTTCCTGCGCCATTCAACAATGTTTGTAATCTTTCATACAACAGGCTGGATTCAGGCGTTATCTGGCTAAATTTACATGAAATATCTCATTATTTTCTGCCAAATCTTGCATTCTCTTTATGTGTATTAGATAACGCAGTGAATTCAATGTTTCTTTCTATCTGTGTTCTTTTGAGAAGACCAAACTTTTGAGAACTTTTTTTTTTTGAAGTTTGATGGCAAATTTTTCCCATCCATTGAATTGGCACCCTAATATGGATATAGTGTGTAATAGATAGAGAGAGAGAGAAAGCTTTTGAGGTCCGCGGAGTAATTCTCCGTCGACGTAGGGCAGATTCACCGTCGGGGGCAACTCAATTCAATGACATTTAAGGTGGGAGCCATTCCAACCATGGTAGGTGAGAGTCAAGTGGATCAGACAAGGCGTAGAAGCTAAATGGCTCTATTGTAGCCAAATTGCCAAGACCCTCTGTTGGGAGCACTGCACTGAGCGCAACGAACCCGTAGCTAAAACCGGACTTCGCTTCAAACGACCGCATCAAACATCAGTGGTTATGGGCAGAGCGGCGTAAACAACAACATCACAGACAGAAACGAAGGCGAAAAAACAAAAACGGAGAAAGTGACAACAATAGCACTGTAACGTAAAGTTAGAAGAGGTATTTGTTCATGCCTTATTAACGATAAATTTTAATAATAATAAATCAGTTTGTGCTTTTCTCAAGTGTCTGAATTATAAGATAAAAATCGTGTTATGATTTACCTTAACTTAATGAAATTGATATGACAGCTAGAAAAAGAAAAACAAATCATGTAGACCACAAGTTCCATATTAGTGAATAATTACGTTGCAAGTGAGTCTTTAAAACTATTTACAATCACCATAAACAAGATTCTAAATCTAAATTAAACTAGGTGACAACAAGAAACCGGGTTCCAGTGCGATCAGAAGTCGGTCTTTTCTCAAAGATCGGCCGTGACCACATTAAATTTGTAAAGAAAAGAAGAGAGAGAGTGGGAGAGAGAGATGGAGAAAAAGACAGAGTAAGCGAGAGGGAGAGTTGTTTTTGGTTTTTTTTTTTCATTTTTAAGTAAAACTGCTGTAAACGCTTGTATTCCATTACAAAAACCTCAATTCCGCATATAAGAAGAATAGGATTATATTTGAGCATGTTTGTCTTAAATTATTAAAATACCCATGTAACCAATAAGCAGCTCCAAAGCGTCTTTACGGTAGCCTGTCAAGCATTTAAGTCGTCTTAAATGCAATATAAATGTCAGTTTTGGCCCAATTTAAGGCTTCTTTACTATAATGGCTATGATAATGCTTCATTTATGCTTTTTTGCATTCGAAATGCTTATTACAGGCTACAAGCATTTAAATAGCATTTGAAATGCAACTTTACAACAGACAGCATACAAGATGCTGATATGATGCTAATATAATGCTTATAGCATCTGAAGTTTTAGATTAAGATTAAGAGCATCTGAAATTTTAGAATGAAAGATTAAGGGTTGATTTACTGCATATGCTAATGCTTATTGGTTACCTGGGTAGAACTCAAATTCGATATTTTTATGAATTTTTGTATTTAATTGCAATAAACCCATCCGCATATGTGTATGGCCCCTACAGTATCCCTATTGTTGGTTTTTGTCGGTCCCCAAACTCGATGTTTTAACATATTTTTGTATTCTGCTGAAATAAACCACTCCCATTTGTGAGTGGTCCCAACAGCATTCCACTGTTGTTTGAAATTGGTCTTCAAACTCGATGTTCTGTCCTTATTGTTGGTTTAAATCGGTGCCAAAATTTAAATAACTTTAAAGTGCATCTCTATAGAGAGAAAAAAAACCAGGAACATAGTTAAATATCTGATTCGCTGCTGACGTCAGGTCTATTTTTTCGCTCGAATTTGTCCACTGTGCATTTGGTGGAAAACGTTCATGCTACACATTTTACAACGTGAACTGGAGCTCACGTGTTGATAGGGGAAACTAAGGCATGAAGCACCCCTTGAGTAAAATGGCCCCGCTCGCGGTGTTTCCTGGTTTTTCCGGAGTGCGTTAGGCGTATCCCACCTGGCTGCCATTGCGAACTTCAGCCATGTGGGAGAATGGTTGGAATGAGTCAGTAGTGTGTGGCATTTCATAATTAGCCACATAGAAATTCTCAGAAGATTTAATCAGTTTTCAGGTGGTTTCCGCGATGTAATGGAAGTGTGTTTACGAATGAGTAATTAATTTCTCCTCTCATTGACAACACCACTGAACCAGTATGTATATCGTATTATTCCAGGAGAAACCTCATCATACAATACATTTTCGAGAATTTCGTTTGAGCATCCATTTAAGTGGTAAGTTTAAGGTTACACTGTTCAAAGAAAGACACTCAAATTCACGTACACGGAGAGAATGTTTTTTCCAGCGCGGAGTACTATCTTTTGAAATTTCACCCACTATCGCTCAAAAGTTGGATTCCACATTGGATTTTAGCGAATCTCTGGGTAAATGAGAGCAAATGACTCCTTCCGTGTACCAACGCTAGTATTTCAAGATAATTCAATCCCTCCGTAAAAGCTCTCCCGAGCGCTGCAGAGACCTTCTCCCAGGCGACGGTAAACGGTGTAAAGCTAATTCCCATTTTTGTCACTCGATCACCTCCATTCAGACGCTTGAACGAGCAAATTGGCCTCGGCGGTGGCTATGTGGTTCCATGCACCATAAATTATCCACAACTGTTCGCTTCCTTCTGGAAATACCACCCCGTCCCAAGTCAAACGGGATAACACAAAGAGATAGTTCAGGTGGAACAAGCGACAGCGCATTATCTCGCTTCCTCGCGAAGGTTTTCTCGAGCTTGCCGGTGAGAAAGAGGGAGGGGCGACTACTGGGGGGAAGGAAAGGCAAAACGATTTTTCCCATCCATCTTTTTCCGCTTTGGCACATTTGGTGAACATCTTCCTCGCCATCAGCCAGCACCACTGTAATATACAGTGCCTCAGCTCTTGGTTCTAGCATTTCTGGCGCTAAGTGAAGAATGAGAAATGCGATAGACGCTCACTTCCGGGGGGGTCTGGCTGGCGGTATAATTCATCTCGTTGATAATTAGATTATTTCTGCTACGTGATGCCGGAAGGTGATGCCTCGCGCGAGCTAGAGCTTCCTAAATTATCAATGGAACAGGGATGTGAGTTGACTGGATTGGGGAAGAGTGAATCAAATACGAGTCTAAACGATTGATATTTTTTTATTGGAAACATTTCGATTAATTCAAACTGGTTCTCTAGTTACTGGTGCAAGGGTCTCCGTTGATCCGTTATTCTGTTCGACTTCAGTCTTTTCCTCTTCGGATAGTACGGGTTTCTCCGGTTTGGGTTTGCTGACTGGAAAATGAAAATGAATTAGTTAGTGAGTTCTATAAAATATGCGTGAGCAAATAAAATGTCTATTCTAGAGAAATTTTGGTACTCATTTTATTTTATTTTTCGGGCTTGTGGGTCTAGAAATCGACAAATATATAAGAATATAACGAGCTGAAGAGTGTTTCGACATTGTTCCATTTAGCAAGTAGCATATACGATCATGCATGATCATGTATAAGCATGATTGACCGCCCACGGATGCTACTCCGTTATTGCCAGATCAGCTGTTATTACACAGAGAATCAACAGATGGTGCTTGGGACTAACATATATCCTCAATGTGTAAAAACTGGTGATCGCAAATTAAAACAATACCGGCGCCGGCCCCACCCGAGTTCAGGTCAAATAGGGAAAGGGTAGGAAAACGTTGACGTGATACTCGCTTTATTGGAAACCGAGAACACCTCTTGTAACATTATACGTTTTCTATCGATTTAGCATGCCATAAAGAATTACACCTGGGTAACCCTCTTATATATGGCAAGGCAGTTTAAGCATAATATAACTATAGAAACTCGGATTTATGGCAGTGTGTCTTAGATAGCATTTTGCTATAAGAGCCAAAAAGTATAGGTAGCTACATTCCATTATGGCAGATAATTTAGGCAGGCGCCAAACGCCTTTCTTTTTATTTTTTGAAGCATAAAGACTTCGATTTTTAGAAAGACAACCTTTGTTTATTACGATTAGGAAGTTTATTAATCGCGAAAGCTGCTCTGACTCAGCCATTTCTCTAACAAATCGGCTGGAGAACAGAAGTGCGAGTGTTAATTCGTACGTTGTAAATTTAAGCTAACTCGATTGATTTTTGCGTAGCAGTTTTACTTAAAGGTACGGGTAGTGTGTGAGTTTTGTTTTCAGAAACGTTGGTCCTTTCAGCGGACACAATTCAAAACTAGTCGCGTTCGTGTTAAGAATTTGAATTTGTAGTTTTGAACGAAAAAGGTAAACCAGTTATTTTAAAATACTTCCAATATAAGTTTTAGGGCATCTTCAGCGGCGATCTATTTTTAGATCAACTTTATACCTGATTTGCATCAGCGAAACTTGAATAGCACTAGATAAAATAGACCAACTTTGCGTTCCCCGCACCGGTGTTGTATTTTTTGTTGTGAAACCCGCCAACACCTGTTTTCCTGACGATTATTCAACATCAGATATCAGATTTTTTCAGAGTTTGCATATTTTTTACAAACATTTCGCCATTGATTGGCTTGACCAAATAATTTTTAATGCCAGTAGTGCGTCGTTAGCTGACGGCAAGGAATTCTTGTTCGTTTGGCTGAAGGTGAGTGTGTAAATGCATGCATTTCATTAAAGCGATATTAGAAAATGCTGATTTGTAGTTTGGCAGCGGACAAACAAGAGTCAAAACGGAGCGGCTCACATCCTGGATGACGTCCCAACGTCGACCGTGATTTCCGTTTCGGTCATCAGAAGCACTTTCTGCGTTTCCGCACAACACGGGAGGTGTTTCTGGACATTATACGACAACTAGAGTCAACTAGAGACTTCTCCAAAATTTATATTTATGTGCTATTTGGTTATATTGAAGACTTCGTTACTTTTCATTTCCGAGCAATCGAAATACTATTTGGAATCTCGGAACCTCCGCATTTCGATCTAGTCAGCGTTTTCCGGAAAATGCAGTGGTTGGAAAAAAACTAACGGGTGGCAATTAAAATTTTGGAATTTTTTCGAGGCCTCTATGCTCAACAACAAACGAGCTCAGAGAGAAATAAGAAGGTGTATGCGTTAGCTCTTTCTCTCCTCTTTCTGCTAGTATTTTTTGTTTTGTTTATGCTTGCTCAGTTTTGCTCAAAATTCCGTCGAAACAAGAAGTATTTCGCGAGCGCGTTGTACAGTTCTACGAACTGCACAGAAATCTCGACAAAACATATACGGTACAACATTTTAAAAGCGAAAATAATGCGACTTCGACTGTTTACCATATCCTAAGATCCCCAACAACTGCTCGCAAGCAAGGTAGTGGAAGACCAGCCAAAATTATGGACGCAAAAGGACTTCGTTCTCTTTCTCGTGCCTTCAACAACAAGGATTCACTGAGCCAACGGGATGCGCAAAAAGTTCAACTGTTCTCACCAGTACATCTGCAAAACATTGAAAAGAGTCGGAATAAAGTGCCGAAAGAAGACACGAGCCCCGGAATATACTGATGCACAGATTTCAACTCTGAAATCCCAATGCCGTTGGTTGATTAAAAATTATTCCGGAAAAAGTTTTGTTTTGGACGACGAAAGCTACTTCCCTCTTTCGAAGACGCAGATTCCCGGAAACGATCGATACTATTCAACGGATAGTTCTACTACACCTCCGAACATAAAATATAAGTTTAAACATAAGTTTGAACAGAAAGTGATGCTGTACATTGCCATTTCCGAGAAAGGCATTTCTAAGCCATGGTTCAAGCCCTCTGGTTTGGCAATCAATCAAGATGTGTACCAGAACGAATGTTTGATGAAAATTTTGATCCCGTTTCTACAAAAACATCATGCTGATGGACAATACGTGTTTTGGCCGGATAAAACGTCATCGCATTACGCCATAAAACACAATCGTTCCTGAACACCCATTCGATCCCATTTGTACCCAAAAACCACAACCCGACAAATCTGCCTCAGTGTCGCCCAATCGAAGATTTCTTCGGGGTTTTGAGTTCCTTGGTGTACAAAAATAACTGGAGAGCCACGAATTGCAAACAGTTGATTGGTAGAATCAAGAGATGCATTCGCAAAGTTGACATGGAGGCCGTAAAACGCTACTGTTCCGACATCAAACGGAAGCTTCGCCGAACATCCGATTACGGACCGTTTTCAAATGTTCACTAATTTTTTTTCAACAATGGACAATGTATCTTTTATTTGAATAAATCAGATCTTCTTCAACTATGTTTGTCTTTTTTTGACAGCTTGAGAAAGAAATTCCAAAATTTTAGTTGCCACCCGTTAAGACAGGCATTCGTTATTTAGGAATAAAACGAAAAGGCAATTTGCTAGCATCGGGAGCAACTAGAGGGCAAGCTAGCATCCGAGGCGAGCAACACAACTTTTTATCCACCGCCAGTATTACACGGTTACTTTTTGGCTCACAAATATACCTCCGGGTATACTTAATAAAATTGAGTTATTGTAAAAGCTGAAATTTTTCTCAATAATTGGTATTATCAAGTAGCGTGTAGTGTTTTGAAACGTTATTTTTCTTGTTCCAAATTGCTGCAAGAATAGATCAAAACATATACCAGTTTTAAAATTATGCAAAATAGATCCAGTATAAAACAAGATTTACAACACCGGTGCAGCGATGATTTTGCATTTGGTCTAAAAACATAAATCCAATCCACGATTTGGATCGCCATTGAAGATGCCCTTAATGTGAGTTCGCGTTGGACTTCCAGCGGTTGGCGCTTTTTTTGTACTGGCTGGAATTTCGTTACTGTTCGGCAATCTTCATCGCTGAATTGGGAATCTCGACGGTTATTTTTCCCGTGAGACGGACATCATTGACTCGTGCGCCCAGCAAAGGCCCGCCTTTCGAGGTAATCAAACGGAGGAGTGAAGATCGCAAGAAATTTGTGCTAGATATTCACCCGACGGTCGCCAATAATCCGTCGGAATTCCACTCTACGTTAAAACCCTCTATGGAAACGATACCGAGACCGCGGTTGCAGTGATCCGTTGTCAATTGTCGGACAATGAACCGGACCTCACCTCAAAATATAGTAGTCTCTCTTAACCCCGCCCAGTCATAGCGGAAAGGTACGCGAAGCCGGGTCAAACACGCCTGGGAAAGCGGGCTCCTATATTGAAGGGGACGATCGATTCCGGACGCTCTCAACGAAACCGTAACTGGAAGTCGTTCGTCCATCCGCCACTCCCTCCGCAACTTTAGTTTCGGCCATACTGCACACGGGTCATCGTTCATCGCTGATTTGCAGCCCAGCGGCGTCGTTAGTTCCGCCACCATCGTCATCTCGTCGCCATCTCATCGAGACTCATCCACCGGCAGCCATCATCAGTGAATCACCGTGGAATAAAAACCTGCGTAGGTACGTCGTTCAGTTTTCGTGGCCATGATTTAACCCGTACACCCACACATACTCTTACACGAGAGGTCCAATACGAATGAATGCGAAATATAGTGCGGTTAAAGTTTGAAGTTTGGTATTTTTTAGTTAAAACCACGCGTTAATAAAGCTCACACTAAGCTGTCTTTTTTCCGTTTTGTTGGAAAGTGGGTAAATCAGAGTGCGTCGAACAACAAGTTACGAGTATGGTTGTTCTTTAGCAGATGGGTAGAATTTGGTGTTTTCCGGAATATAACATTAGCTTGTTAACACCGTTCAAGAGGTTTCCTGAGGTAGTCTCAATTTGTCGGGCAAACCCAAACACGACCAGTGGTCTCTCTAACGAGAGTGGCGCTTAAGTCACTGTGTTTTAACTAACCGCAAGTTGTTGCGCGAACGGTTACACTCTGCACTTCCACGAGAAATCACTGGGATGTAGGATAAAATTGTGAGGTTTGCAGCGGGATCCGTTTTGGCAAACGATGCGCTGAATGTGACTGACGATGTGCTGACGTCAGCAGCAAATAAAATATTTTAATATGTTCCCGGTTTATTTTCTGCACAGAGATGCATAGTAAAATTATTCCCATTTTGGCACCAATTTAAACTAAACGTAAGGATGCTATTGGGGCCACTCACAGGTGTGGGTGATTTATACGAGTATTGAACAAAAAAATGTTAGAGCATCGAGTTTGAGGACCGATTTAAACCAACAGTAGTGATGCTGCTGGGGCCACTAACATCTGTGGGTGTTTTACCACAATGTAATACAGAAATACGTTTAAATATCAAGTTTGAGGAACGTTTAAATACCTTAAAACAAACATGTTTAAAAACAATCATACAAGGCTTATAAGCGTAAGGGAATCCGCTATCATAGAATGGTACTTTAAGTTCAGACATACAATTTTAATCAAAAAAAAAAAAAATTAAAATGTACTGCTGAAATTTTGCACAACAGATTAGCATAGCACAGCAGGTATTCCAACACAAACCTGAGAGACAGGCAGAGAATTCAATGACCTCTTACACGTGTCACACCCCGAGCATGAGAAATAACATGTGAATACCTAATTTTGATCTTGATAACTGGCTTTAATACCAATCATAAGAGGTAAAATACCTAAGCAAAATACCCAAAAATCGCGAGCAAAATATCTCTCGAATAACAAAACTTGTTATATGGGATACCTGGGAACCTCTGAGAGCTACTATTTTGGTATTGTCTTACCTCAATTTGGCATTCGCTTGACATTATGGGAATTTTACCTATTCCCCGAGCACGTCCGAATAGTTTGATAACTGGCTTTGGTATTAAGGAGCTCAGATTAAAGAGGTAAAATACCTGAGGATAATACCTTAAAATTGTTCCCACAATGTTATGCGAATACCAAGTTGAGGTAAGACAATACCAAAATAGTACCTCTCAGGTATTCCCAGGTATCCGAAATAAAAAATTTTGGTATTCGAGAGATATTTTGCTTCTAATTCTTAGGTATTTTGTTTAGGTATTTTCACTCTTAATCTGAGCTCTTTAATACCAAGGTCAGTTATCAAGATCAAAATTAGGTATTCATATGCTGTTCTCTCCTGCTCGGGTACCCAGCAAACACAAAACCGTATATGATAGCGGATATAAGTACAAAGTGGAGACGATATACGTACATGCGTACATTTGACTTCATGTAAAATGTACGTATATCGCCTCTACTTTGCACTCTTATCCGCTATCATATACAATCCTGTGTTTGCTGGGTATTTTGCTTGCAATTCTTAGGTATTTTGCTTAGGTATTTTACCTCTTAATCTGAGCTCTTTAATACCAAGGCCAGTTATCAAGATCAAAATTAGGTATTCATATGTTGTTGTCTCCTGCTCGAGCATACCATACCATACCAATCCAGTTATCACGTTATTCGCTCCTGTTCGGGAGGAAATGAAGTGTCAACAGAAAGAAGACCACCACTGGAACAGGCCCGACAAGCGCCACGGGTGATCAAAAATGTTGAAAATGATCACACTGCGAGGTATGTGTGATCATTTTCAACATTTTTGATCACCCGTGGCGCTTGTCGGGCCTGTTCCAGTGGTGGTCAAGTGACTCAAAATGACGATTAAACTCACACAAAAGTCACCAAACAATAGATGTCACCTACACAGCAAAAATCAATTAATTTTACATGTTATGTAAATGGCGAGCATTATAAAAACACATCGCTTGAAACTATGAATAGCTTTAATTTTCAGCTTAAAATCATGTACATAATAAGAGCATGTTAAAACTCTCAAATTTACACGATTATTTGATTAATTTTCAGTTGATGTGTATTTTTTTTCAAAGAGAGTGAAATTTCAACGAAAAATACCAAATTTTCAACGACATCACCTATAGAATTCAATGCTCATGTAAATTTATATATACCTGCACCAAAAATCCAAAAAGCATATAAATTCAGTTTTAGTTTCCAACCGTCGGGTTTTAGCGTGTGTCGTTTCCTTGAATCAGAAAATGTCCGAAATAAACCGGAGTAAGTGTTGCGATATCGGATTGAGAAGCACTATTTTTCAAATTTTAATGGATCGAACTAAAATAGCCGATCAAATTTCGAGCTTTAACTTGTTCGTCACTTGTTTGTTACTTACGGTATAAATATAGATCTTAGTAGACCTGCCCTATAGGTATACGTGTTTGACGTGTTGGTTTTGTGGCATATTCTGCTACAATTACATATTTGCTAAATTGCTTGATACATCATCACCATAAATGTTTTAAAATGTGCCATAGTAACAGGTTCCAGTCTGTATCACAAGCAATCTAATTTCTGCTACTTAACAATGTGACACTGAAGTCTGCACGCAGTAAAGGGCGAACACGAAATTATTGCGACACATTCAACAGGGCATAACTTTTTTACCATTGGGTAAAAATCAACCAAATTTTGCACACTTACTCATTGGTGTGTATTGTTTACATGCTGTCAAACCCGAAGTCGTGTTTTTCGATTCAACGAAAGTGGAGGTGAACCAACGCGAGTCGAGAGAACAAATTCTTTCCAAACATCTGGAATTTCCTGACCTGTCGCACCGGCAGTTGGGAAAAATGTTGAACATTCACCATTCAACCGTGTCCAGAGTGTTGAAGCGGTTCCAGGAGCGGTTGCCGTTGGACCACGGCAAAGGAGTTGGAAGAAAACCGGGACCGGAAAACAAAAAGGCGGAGGGAAAGGTGAAGCGGATGATTAAAGCAAATCCAAACGTCTCAAGCCGTGATTTGGCCATAAAGATCGGCATGTCGCAGAACTACGTCCGGAATGCAAAGAAGAGAGCTGGACTACATACATACAAGGTACAAAACTTCCCAAACCGCGATGAGCGGCAACAATCAACGGCTAAAACTCGGGCACGGAAGATCAGTTCTCCCAAAATTTCTTGAAATTGATATTGATTTATTTTCAGTGCACCTTTTCGTACCAAGGGTTTTAACTGTGCCAAGTGAAAACAGTTGGAAGATACTGCTACTTATTACGACAACGATCTTGAGAATGCGCTGCGTTTTTATAAGTACCTAAAGCTTAAAAACCTACTCAAAGCTAAGAAACGCAATTACTGGCGTTCGTTTGTAGAAAGACTAGCAAAAGAAATCGCGATGACAACGTTTTGGAAAAAGGCTCGCTACATGAGAAACCGCTCATCCTCCTGAAGAATACTCCATGCATTGGATATTCGCTTAAAAGGTTTGCCCAGACTCTGTCCCAACACAACCGAATTAACGGGATACCAGCCAAAGTAACGGTTCTCTGGACGAACCATTCACAATGTTGGAATTTTCAATCGCACTTCTTTCGTCCAATAACTGTGCTCCGGGAAGCGATATGATTAAATTCAACCTTCTAAAAAATCTGCCCGATATCGCTAAAAGACGGTTACTTAACCTGTATAACACGGAATTAAACATAGCTCCACCCGCATGAAGGCAGGTTAAAGCAATAGCTATTCAAAGGCCCGAGAAACCAGTGTCTGATTACAATTCTTTCCATCCGATCTCTATGCGAATCATGTTCAAGGAATAAGTTAGAGAAAATGATCCTATCAAGACTTGACCGTTGGGTCAAACAACCTGCTATCAAATACGCAGTTTGGTTTCAGAAAGATCAAAAGAACAAATGATTGTTAAGCGTTGCTTTCATCTGACTCACAACTGGTTTTTGCACACAAGGAGCAATTGGCTTCGGTACTTTTGTATGTTAAGGCCACATTTGATTCAGTTGCCATATATATATACTGGAAGATAGTCTGCACAGTAGTGATTTGCCAGGAGTTTTAAATATATTTAGGGTAAAATTTACTGTCAGACCTACATGGGGCTGGGCTTACCCCAAAGCTTATGTTTATGTCCCTTAACTTGTATTTTTTGTTAAAGGTATTGATTACTGCTTGGAAAATAGATGCACGCTAAGACAACTTGCCGACGATGCTGTGACCTGCCTTAAAGGTCCACGTGCGTAAATCTTGCAAACACAGAAAAAAATAATTAATTTTAAAAAGCGCGTAAAATTTTCCCTCGTTTAATTCCAAGCCAAAGAAGGCGTAAACAACGCAACTGGTTGTAGTCTTTGATGAGCCATACAACAATGTTATCAATCTTTCATACAGCATGCTTGATTTAGGGGTTATCTGGCCTAAATGTACATAAAATATCCCATTATTTTCAGCCAAATCAAGCATTCCCCTTATGTGCATTAGACAACGCAGAAAATTCAATGTTTCTTTTTATCTGCGAAGACCATTGCAAAATTCTCTAGATAATCTGTCCATATGGGCCTGAAATTTGGGGATCGAGTTTTCACCGCAAAAACCGAATTGGTAGTGTTTACTAGAAAGCAGTTCCCAGCCCAACTGCGTCTCAAGCTGCTGGGAAGAGACATTACACAATATTTGTCCTTCAAATACCTTGGAGTCATGTCCCAAGTAACACCAAACCATCATAATTAGTTGCAGCAACTTGATCGTGACCTGATTGAGTCACATTGAAGTAACTTTTACTGCTTTGCAACAAGTGTGTTACTAGGGGTTTGATTCAAAATGCACTTGGAGTACTCACATTGCGTATTTAAAACAGAGATTTCAACAAAAGATAAATTTTCTAAGATCAATTTCCGGAACAAGGTGGAGTCCGGGTTTGTTCACCTGGAAGACCTCATTTAACTCTATAGAATAACTATTCATTCAGTTCTCGAATATGGCTCTTTCTGCCTCCTCTCGGCTGAACATCCACATCTCTATAAATCGGTCGACTATGATGGGCTGGGCCTGTCGTAAGAATGTCAGACGATCAGCCCTGTTCAAATGGTTCTCGAAAATGAATCGAAGGGTACAAGAAGAAGAGACGCGCAACGAGCAAGGTGGATCGATCAAGTAGAAGGCGACTCTCCGACTCTCCACAGACAGCGAGACAACAATGGAGACAACTTCTATTTACAGCAGAGGCCTTGGTCTGATTGGTAAGTAAGGTAAGCTTCCTCTCAGCAAGAAACAGCCACCTCATTAAATTGGAACTCTTTCAATATCGTTGTTTACGTATTGCCCTTTTCTGTACGCATTCAACACATTATATGAGCCTGGAGGTTCTGGCAGGAGTGAAACCCTTACAGAACCGCTTCAAATGTAGAATCAGTAACAACCTTGTGATTGAAAACTTCGAAGAAATGCTCAACTTGAGTACTCAATCTAGATTCTTACGAATCTATATTAACTACATGTCGTCCGATATCAGTTATAGTTAGCTATAGTTCTCCTAATTTCCCACATGCTCATAGACCATTATTTCACGTTCTCGGATAGTCTCAGTTCTGTTGAGGCCCTCCGGTCGATGAAAACAGTGAGGCACTCATCTTAAGGTCTGTATCTGCAATAATCCGGACACCTCAAACTATGAATAAATTTCGCATTATATTTCCGCCGTAGTTGTTTGTTTCAGATTCATGGGATGTGTTTTAACAATTCGTGAAGACAAAACATAGTTATTCAGTATTTGCATAAAATTTTCGAACTTTGCGCTTAACTCCGTCGATTAGGGTTTGTACAGACTCTTCAGAAATCGTAGAAGCCGTCTTTGTCCAAATTTGCAGGAAGTTTTTGATGTCTTTGATTCCTTGCTTCTTTTCAGAAAGTTTCCGCTTCATCAGAGCCCAATATCTCTGGATTGGTTGTAGCTCTGGGCAATTTGGCAGGTTTGAGGTTTTTGGTACAATGTGCACTTGATTTGCTTGATACCACTCCATCAAAGTTTCAGCATAGTGGCATGATGCTAAATCGGGCCAGAACAAAGGTTTTTCTTTGTGACTTTTGATGAAGGGTAGCAATCGCTTCTGCAGACACTCTTTCTGATAGATATCTTTGTTGATTGTGCCTGTAGTGACGAAAGATTTACTCTTTTTGCCACACGCGCATATTGCTTGCCACACAAGGTATTTTTTGGGAAATGTCGATGTCTTCTTCGTTCTGAAATGCTCAACTGTAGCATTTCTGGCCATAGCAAAATAAAAAGCCAGCACTGGAAGTTGCTTGAAATCCTCCAGGACATAAGTTTCATCGTCCGCAACAACGCATGAAAACTTCGTCAAATATTCGCAGTACAAACGTCGAGCCCGTGATTTTGCTGTCAAGTTCTGTTTGTCGTTGCGATTTGGAACTGTTTTTACTTTATACGACTTAAGTACCAAACGTTTTTTTGATTTTTGGACAAAACCAGGCGACATCCCTATTTTACGAGCCACCGTTCGAATGGAGAGATTTGGGTTTTTCGTTAATATCCTTTTCACCTTTCGGTCCATGACAGGATCAGCGCGTCCAATGTTTTTGTCATTTGTCGGTTTTCTCTCCACCGTCAAACGTTCCGAAAATGATTTGAGCACATCGTGAACAGTGGCTTCAGGCAAATCCAATGGTTTTGCAAGGTTTCGTATTGACAAGTCAGGATTTGCCGTACGCCCGTACAAAATTCGCTCGCGCACTTGTTTTTCTTTCGTCGCCATCTTGAATACTAAAAATGAAATGTAAACATCAATCATAGTTGTTTTCATCATAGACTCTCAGCTATACCACAGTGAAATTTTTCATTCCTAGGTGCAATATTTCAAAAGTTACAATGATTTGAAGGTGTCCGGATTAATGTGGATATAGACCTTACTTTTTTTCAAAAATGAAGGAGCAGATGTGTTCGTTGGTCGAGAGATCATTTAGGATTACCTTTGTATGGGTCCCCTTACATTGCTCAATTCCAGGCAATGCGAAGGCGGACTCTCTAGCAAAGGTGTGCGCACAAGAAGGCGAGATTTTTTGAAGAAAAAATGATGATTTTTTTTCCCATTAGTATGTCCGAGATCTCTTCAAAGTTGGCAAAAAGATTGGGAAAGTAATTCTCTTGGGCGGTAAATTATTCCAAATGTTTCGTCGTGATCGGGGTTCAAAGGTCTGGATGTAAGTCGACGTTTTATTTGTGTGATGTCAAGACTAATGTCCAACCACTACTAGCTAGACGCACATCGCTACATAACTAACCTCGTCGATAGCAATTTATGTAGGTGCGGAACCGGTTAAGATGACATCGCTGACACGTTTGTCGTTACCAGGATAATGATGCCTCCTGAGCACGACTTTTGGATACTCTAGTGGCCGGAGGTAGAAAACCCTTCCGCGAGGTAAGAGATGATTTAGGAATGCGGGATTTTCCGTACATGCAAGCGATCTACGACTTCTTTTGTTTGGCTGACCTTAATGTGTAGCGTCATCCCAGCCCCAACTTCAGTAAATTTCCCACCGTTGCGTCCCAGATATACTATCCTCTTGTACTTGTGCTATTTGTACCTCCCCAGCAAGCTATTGGTCAACCATTCGTGGTTTAGCTCCTGAAAGGGGCTATAGTAACCGAGGATTTGATGAAACCCGCAGCCATGAGCATCATATATTAACTCAATTAGGTTAACTGCTAAGTCCCTTCCAAACGATAATGTGACCCATTAACCTCGAACCACCCGCAAGTTATTGGTTTCCCTTTTACTAACACCATAAAGCAAATTATTGTAAATAACGTAAATAATGTAAATTTGAATATCGGCTCCGCAAAGTGTTACACACGTCTGAGCCTCATAAATTAATGAATTAATTTAAAAAAAAAAGACTTCGCTGAATACTGTTCGTCGACTTCCTCTATTTTGAAACAAGGTGTCAAAAATCAGTTAATAATACAGCAGTTAACATCTCTCCCCGTTCATTGTTGGCCGCCCAAACACGCACAATTCAACCACAACACCGGCAATACTTACATCCTCCCAGAAGAAGTTTCTCCAATCCTACGATGGGTGATTCGAACGCCAAACACCACACTATTGCCAGCGTCACCGTGAGTCCAAAGTCCCCCCAGAAGTTATGAGTAGCTGCAATGTCCGAGAAATATCCAGCACTTCTCGCCGATCCCAGAAGCATTGTCTGTAGCGGAAGATGCAGCAGGTAGATGCTATAGGACAACCTGCCCAACGGTTGCCATATGGACAAACTCAGAAATGTGTCGACTGGGCCTCCATAGCCATTGACACAAGCGAACACTATCCACGCTATGCAGCTAGCCCAGACGACCCTGTTGGTGGATTCATAGATGGCGTCGACAATTACCGGATGATCCGCGTAAGTGTCCGGTTGTTGCAGTGGATAATCTCCCAACAAGATGGCCAGCATGATGCTTAATGAGATAGCCCATCCTGAGATGAATGCAATCTTCGACAATTTTATCCTTCGATGTTTTGTTTGATGCAGGATATATCCGAGGATCACTCCGACTAGCCAAGCTCCCACGCGAGTATGAGTAGGAAAATACACCAGAACCATACGACTCTTGCCTTCCACTTGATTTCCACTATCCACGAAAGCTAGTCGGAGATTGTTTACCAGGAAAGAACCCACCACGCATCCCATCGAGAGCAGGATCATCAACGCTATGATGTAGAGTACTTTTCGTCCCCATCTCCATAATGGGTAAATTAGCAGAGGTGATAATACGAAGAGCTGCATATCAACCGACAGGTACCACGAGTGGCCCACGCATATTTTCGTTGGATTTACGTAGTTCTGAACGTAGAGCAGTGCGGACCACCAGTACTGGTGGCAACCTTTCTCCAACATTTCAACTGAGCTATCCCACAATGGACCCGAGCCAAAATACTTCACCAAAGTGGACGACATCAGGACCAATGCCGCCAAGGCTGGAGTTAGACGAAGATATCGATGCAGGTACATAATCGGAAGATTGAGTTTCTTATTCTTATCCAGCTCTTTGAGAAGACTCCAACAAACTAGAAGTCCACTCAGCACAAAGAACGTATCCACCGACACAGTTCCAGCAACCACGAACATACTGTGGTACGATTTCAACCACTGGAAGAAAATTTCTCGTTTAGTGACCGAAAATTCATAACAAGAAACATTCCGAAACTTACCTCGAAAATATCAACTTTGTTGACTGCCGGCATCATCATCATCGTCATGTAGTTATGGCAGAACACAATCCAAACCATCGACATCACACGAATTCCATTCAAGCAGTCTATCTGATTAGACTTCACTCCAATCTGACCTCGGGACTTGCGTTCGGTGATTCTAAATAGTTTAACACCGTTGGAGTAAACCGAGAACATTGCCCAGTTTCGGCTTGGTACACGGGATCCAATGAGCATCGACACTTCGTAGAAAGTGCTCATCACAATTATCACCGCTACAATGCAAAACACTACACTGAGAAAACAGAAAGCCAATGTCAAAATCAAACCCCTCGCAAAGATAAACACTTGAAAGCACCACACTTACATAGCGACTACCTCCTGCGGTCCGAGATCGGGTGCCGGCGGTTCACACGTGAGTCTTATCTCCGGCAGGGTCATCAACCCGACAATCGCGTTGACGAGTGCTTCCAGTTGGCTGGCGCTGCACGTTGCAGGGAAACAGCTTCCCAACTGCAGACTGAGTCCATTGGTGCTGAAATCCAAACCTATTCATTTTAACTTTGAACACATCGGAAGAATGCGTGAGATTTTACTCTACCTGGAAGCGGTGGGAAACTGTCTCCCGAGGATACTGCTGAGGTTCAACGGTATCGTCATCTGACAGTAACGACCCTCGATTCGACCGATGCTCACGTTGCCCGTTTCGTGCGTCACCTTGCGGCACTCATCGTAGTTGCCCAGGTCGATCGTGTTGCCTTGGAAAATCCCAGCGGGTAGTTTGGACCACGCATCGAGCACTGCGGAGAAAGGGATTTTCAGTGAGATTCTACGGATTGGATGTATATAGGATGTGTGTCCCTTGACTCAGTGTTGTATGCTGCATAATAATGGATAATAATTTTAATTATAACCAACACGGTAAATGAGCTAGAAACTTTAACTAGTGCAACGTGAGCTTGGGTAAGTTTAAAATATGTAGTTCTGAATAACGAAAAGTTTAACTACTTAAGGCTAGTATGCTGCTCAAAAGTAATGTGCATTAGGATAGGAGAAGTAATGGTCAAGAAATGCTTTTACTCTCGGAATTACTTACCTTGTATGCAGCTGAAAAGGAGGACAAACTTCGTAACGTTAGTAACGTCTGCCCATGTAATCTTAATGGTGCTGTCACTTTTCCTTGCGGAATAATATTTCTTTGCATTATTCCGCAAGAGAAACTGACGTTTCACCCATACTGAAGCAGTTATCAAAATAACTTCGGGAAAAATGGCAAAAATTACTTCAAGTCTTTACTTGTCAGCTGCATACTAGGCTTTACTTTATAATAACGAAATCTTTCCATGGATATGGATGTAACGTCGGTCTGATGCGCGCATTAAACAACGCGTTACTTGTAAGTTACTCAACACTATCACTCCTTACCATTACACTCACAATCAAGATCATCAACGGTAGAAACAATATTGTTCTTGGAGTGTCCCACACCACGTTCAACCACAACTCATCTAAATCTTCATAGATTACACCAGAAATCTCCATTTGGTCACGCAGAATGTACAGTCAATACAATTTTATAAGTATTACAAACTACGGCGTTAGCATGTAGCTAAAAACTGCTCGAGTGCATTTAGATGCGCTTAAAAGACAATAAATCCGAATGCATTCAAACGACAGTTGTATCTGGAAACACTTTCGAAAATCTACCCGGTTGCTCTAGGGCTCTACATGCCTGAAATCATCCCCAGATTCTCTATGCCACCTATCGGAAAATCGCAATAGTAATCTTTAATATTCCAATTCCAACTTCAACAACAAAGGCAACCCAGCCATCAGAGCCCATCAAATTCATCGGATTGAAGAAAACCATTGCTGCTCTAAGAAAGGAGGTAGCATTTCTGAAGGAATGCCTAATATATTATAAACAAATAAACAAATAAACAACTATACAACAAACTGTACACTTTGGAGTGCCATTCTCTTCATCTGAAGTTAGCTGAGGAGTTTCCCGTAAAATTTTCAGGAGTTCTATCTCAAGCCAAGATAGCAGAGGAATGCGAATAGAATAGGAAAGGAAGGGTCCTCAATAGGCCGAGAATAGAATCCCTACAGACACGAATCACTCCATTGAGGGACTGGTTGTCAACCGGTGAACGACCGCATTCAGGTAAGAACAACTGCCTCATCTTAACAAGAGACTAGGATACGCGGTTACAACCACGCCCGACCTGGAGCAGATCATCATCGACGTGGAGACACTTTTGACATCTTTACAAAATACAACCACGACTATCACTTCAGACATTATTAAGGACGGACAGAAACAATGACACAACAACGAGAAGGAAATTCGAATCGTTAAGGAACTTAAAGCCTGTTTTCTACCTATAAAACAACAGAGTTAACATCATGGATAAGGAGGACTACGACAGGCAGATGGCTTCCAAGATCAGTAAGGAGTGTATCGAATATAAGCTATCCACATACATTTGCGTTGTACGCATGTATTTGTGATGGTTTTGTATGCTCTGAACACTGCATGCTGTGCGTTTGACTGTCAGCTTTCTTTTGTTTACTTGTTAGTGCGGTTCAAATTCTGCGTTTTCAAAATGTCGCGTATTGAAAAGGAAGTAAAAATTAAGGCTCTGGACACATGGCTAAGTGAGAAGGGTATTACTATGCGAAAATTGGCGAAGCGGTTGGGAATTCATCATGCGAGTGTTAAAACCATCATTTATAAGTCGAGTTATTAGTACGAGACACTGAAGAAGTCTGCACATTGTAGACGAAATACGCGTATCTGTCGAAGATAAGCAAAGGTAGTTGGAATTAAATGGAAGATACTAATTCTTCTTCTAATTTCTAGTTACAGGTATTCCACTAAACAGCTCAAACCCTCTAGGATTCATCATTTATAAGTTTGGGGAACACTATTCTTTGGATGAGCTACCAGGAAGAGGCAGAAAACCCGGTTCTTCCAACCCGAAACTGGAGCAGAAAGTGGTATCTCTAATCATGAAGAACAAATCAATGTCAATACGTCGAAAGGTACTGGTATGGCAAGCAATATGTTCCTGTGGTTTGAAGTCAACCATTTTTTACACTACCGGAACTATAAATGCGGAAATCTATCGATCTGAGTGTCTCCAGAAGAGATTGTTGCCTTTATATAAGAAGCATAGTACACCTCCACTATTTTGGCTGGATTTAGCGTCGGCTCACTATGCCAAAACCACTCTCAATTGGCTTGCAGAAAAGGGTATAGATTTCGTTGAGAAACATATCAATCCACCAAATTGCCCTCAGCTTCGACCCATCGAACGTTACTGGGCAATCGTGAAGAGGGTCTTCAAGAAGACTGGTATGGCAGCTGGGAACATGCAGGAGTTCAAAAAAATGTGGGCTCAAGCGTCCAAAAAATGCGATGCAACACTTGTCCGGAACTTGATGAAGAGCATTCGATCCAAAGTTTGAAAATTCGTGAAGGAATCACTTAAATTTCATCCGGTCTTCATTATGTTCAAGTTTATTCTCGTACAATAAAGGATCAATTTTTTGTATGAATAAAATATCGGTTTTCAACATAATTTGAAAGAAAGTTTGTGGATAGTTCGATACACTCCTTAAAGGACCATACAGGCAGCTTCGAATAGACCCCGTACCAAACATGGTGAAACACGTTGATAAAACATTAGAGTGTTAGATAAACACAAGAGTGTAAATCAGTACTAGGGGATGCAGCTGTCCGTCTTCGCGAACCAAACCCCATCCTTCCCAGAAATAAAGGCCTTTCAAAAGTCCAAAAACTCGAAATCTCAATTATGGGGATTGTGTCATCTGTAAGATCTCCAGCCCATAAAATAGCGAAATGGCTACACAGAAAAAAATAATTAATTTTAACAAGCGCGTAAAATTTCCCATCGTGTAATTCCAAGCCAGAGGAACGTAAACAACGATATTGTTTGCAATCTTCCATACAACAGGCTAGATTCAGGCGTTATCTAACCTAAATTTACATGAAATATCCCATTATTTTCTGCCAAATCTAGCATTCCCTTTATGTGCATTCGATAACGCAGAAAGTTCAGTGTTTCTTTTTAACCTGTGTAGAAATGAGTTCCAAGTTATCTCCGATCAATTTCCAACAAGCTCAGTTCATAACTCTCAGGAATGTGTACAACATCTACAGTCATCAGGGAAGGTCCATTAATTACATATGTCACGTGGTAGGGTGGAAGGTGGGCTTTGGGAAAACGTGACGATCCATACAAAAAAATTGAAGGTCCATACAAAAAACGTGACAGGGGGGGTTATAAAAAGTCACTTTTCGCATGACATAATTAATGAACGTTCCCTCAGGTGATATAAATGATAATGAAGTAATGGTTTCTTTCGCCGTCACGCCTCTTTCCCCTAGTGAAGGACGCGATCAACCTTCTAGAAGACTGGCTTTTAAAACATGGCATGAAAGCAAAAGGTACGATCTAAACAGTGAGTTATAGCTCCGAACTACACAGAAAAAAATTAATAATTTTAACAACCGCGTAAAATTTCCGCTCGTTTAATTCCAAGCCAAAGGAGCGTAAACAACGCAATTGGTTGTAGTCCTTGATGTGCCATACAACAAAGTTTGCAATCTTTCATACAACAGGCTAGATTCAGGCGTTATCTGGCTTAAATTTACATCAAATAACCCATTATTTTCTGCCAAATCTAGCATTCCCTTTATGTGCATTAGAAACGCATAAAATTCAATGTTTCTTTTTATCTGTGTTATCTCAACAAGCAGTTCAACGCCGTTTCTTTTCCCACTAATCATGAATTCAATGCCACCTCCAACCCGAAAGAGAATTGCAGCGCATACTTCGACGAGAGAAAGATGAAGGGTAGTAAGCCTCCCCCTTCCAATCCTGGAAGAGGATGTCCGGAGGGTATTGAACGGAGCCATACCCGAGCACCTTGCACTCCGTCCATCCTCCTGAAATCCAGACAAGCCGGATCTCAACAAAGATATTGCACTTCAGCACAACACCTCAACATGCCCTAATTCTCCATCCACCTGGGATCCAGCCGAGATGGAACCCAACCAGAATGGTCCTATAAAAATAGGCTATAAAAAATGTCACCCCGTTTTAAAAAAATATGTTTTCAAACCCATATCCAAGCCGTCGCCGTTCATCTACAAACGCCAATAGCAATAACTGTCGATATACCTCCCACCTTCAGAGAAAAACGCTACGAACTACCCCGGTAGTGATGATCTACCCATCTTAAATGATACTCCTCATAACGCTTGCAATAAAAAAAATTGACTTTTTTCGGATGATGATAAAAAAACGCTAATAAAAATAACTGCTTTTAATAAATTTCCCATGAAAAGTACAAATTTATGCTTACTTGCAAAAAAATTCTACGCCCCTGTGAGCGGCCTTCCAGCAGTTGACCGGACCATTCGCCATGGCGGACGAAAACATGCGTGTAGGCATGTTTTTAAGTTCTTTCTTAGTTTTATTTATCAATTCCTCCTCAGTTTTCGCGACAAAATTTTCGGTGTAGATCTTACGCTTCAGGTTGGCATAGAAATTCTCGATATGAAGCAGCTGGGGAACGTTGGGCGGGTTTGCCAACTTGGGTACCACATCGATATTCAGCCACTCCATCTCCTCCAACGATCGCTTCGAGTAGTGAGCCGACACCAAATTCGGCCACAATACCGCGTCTTCGCCCTTGTGGTATTTCTTGATGAACGACGCAACTTCCGACAGGCATTTCGTACTACAAATTTCCCCGTTCACTGCCAGTCCGGAGCAAAAGAAGAGCGGCTTTGACATCCCCTTCTCGCTGATTGTCAGCCACAGCAGCACCTTCTTGTGGAACTTGGTGTGTGAAATGAACTTCACCTCGGTAAAATATGAAGGGGCCTGCCAGTCATTACGATCCTGGGTGAGATCTTGTCGTTCATCACCACCGCCGAGTTTGCCAGGTACCTGCTTTTTCACTGTTTGGCCGGTTGAACTGACCTCCTGGCCAAGCGCACACAGCGATGTACGAAGTCCCTCGGTCTATCCGGCATCCACA
Organism: Aedes japonicus; assembly: GCA_034211315.2. NCBI lineage: Eukaryota > Metazoa > Arthropoda > Insecta > Diptera > Culicidae > Aedes > Aedes japonicus. The sequence continues at coordinate 30,809 of JASCZW010006905.1, read as the reverse complement.
AACTGCCACACGATGGTCGTTTTCGACGCGGCGGGCTGCCGCTCTATGAACGCGCACACTTCTGAACGGAGTTGCTCCACTGTGTTTGCTATCACGGTTAGAATTCGACTGATAGAGCTGTCACATTTTGTTTACTGTTTACGTATGACTTCTGAAGAGGTAGTAGACGCTCTTGAAGGCATTCCTTGAAGGTACACCTGCCCATTGACCATTCCAGTTGTCACGAATGAGTTGCTCCGCTTTCCGCACGAGCAAATGCTTGCCAAATCATATATTTTTTGAAAAATTTATGATGAGCAGTGAAAAACTTAGCCCCGAAAGCTGCCGGAAGTCTGCTTTTACATACGTCTCACCATCCATAACGAGGTAATGTGGTTTCGTCAACATCTGGGTGTAGAGCTTCCGTGCACGTGTTTTACCTACTATGTTCTGCAGTTCATCGCGATTAGGCGCCTTTTGGGGTTTGTACGTGTGTAGTCCTTCACGTTTTTTCGCATTTTGCACGAAAATTTTGGTTACATTCAGTTTCTTCGCCACATCTCGAACTGAACTGTTGGGATTCCTCTTGAAAGCTTAAACTACCCGGTTGTGATCCTTAACATTATACGGAGTTTCATTGTTGCCACTTTTTTCGTTTTCGATCGATGGTCAAACGTTCGTGGTACCGATTTTAAACACGAGACACGTTGAGAAAGACCCGGGGTCTTGAGGTACTTTCACAAAATTTCTTTGCGCTGCTGCTGTTCTTCCGTCTCTATCTTCGCAGCGATTGCACATCTGCTAGTGAAACTTACACAGCGTACCATCATTTAGGGTCTCAAACCTCAAAAGAAACATTTTTTTCCTCCAAAATTCCCCACATGCCAAATTTGATTGACTGTCGTCTTGAGTTAGCATCAACATTGGCGTTTGCACACCTCGTGGATGGAGCTACGATGAGGAATAATACGTTGAAGACATTGCATGTCACCATGAAACGAAACCAGTTACTGATACGTTTCTTCACGCAATAATCTTCACGAAGACACTCCTCGATCACTCAACTGGCCACGTCCATGCAACCGCTGGAGATAGTGAGAATTTGGTATCTACCTTAAGAAGCCACGGGGAACCCACGTAGCCTTCAGTATATATTAAAGGAGAAGGGAAATGAATAGTCGGAGAGTATAGATAAATAGAATGCCCTGTTTATTGGTATGGTCGTTGGGAGCTCTATTTTTTCTCCAAAGGGTTGAGACTCAAGCATTAACTTAAGTCCTAGCTCTATACGGTATATGGTTATAGCGCCATTACTCGCTCTCTGAAATGAGAAGAATGTCTGAGAATGCCCTTCGTCATCTAGCGGCTGGGACTCTAGCATTATTTAAGTAATGTCCTAGCTTTTTACTGCTTAAGGTGAAACTCCCTTGAATCCTTACTATTCAACATGCATGTAGTAGTGCAAACACTTCTCATATGATAGTATTGGTGCATCATGAAGAAAACGGTCATGGTTGCCAATAATTTTAATTTTTCTTTGTGAATTACAGTACATCCATTTAATTATTCCATACAATATTCACATTTTCAAAAAAGCATAAAGCCTCAAAATAGGAATCCTTTTAAAAGGTTGGGGGAGTCTGGGGCATAATAGGCAAGCTAAACATTAAGCCATACATCAAGTTGAATACAAATATTGGTGAATTTTGAACGTTAATGTTCAGTTCTTGTTTCAATCATAAACTATCGAATAAGTCTTTGAGTAGATGGCTGAAACATAAAATGTATTAAAAAGGTTTGAAATTATGCATCTGAGATAATAAACTGATCATCAACCCCCATGACAGTGACAGTCGTTCGGTTGGTTACTATATTTTTCCGAGATTTATCTAAAAGAAACACATCAATCGAAAAGATCGGCACTTTAATAATTGAAACTAAATTTTTCTTTGAGGATTCATATATTTTTAGGATTTAAATGAACAAACATGTTGTTTGAAAATTTAGATATCAACTTCTTACACAATTTAACGAAATTAAGCTGACAAGATATTAAAACTGCACTTCAAAAGATTTGTTTACTCATCGGAAATTTGAATGCATAGTTCATGAAAGGTTATGTAAGAAGCATACATATATTATATGTTTTTAAGTAAAATATCTTAGATATATTGAGCATTGATATTTCTGGAAATTTATAAGGCTGAACTCTTAGAAAAATCGTTCAAGCTCACCCTAGACTACCTCATTTTTTTTCAAAATTGAGACTACTTCCATAGAATTTGATTCGAGGAAAATAATTTATGGAGCATTTTATCAAAATCTGCATTGAATGCGTTGAATAATGCTAGTTGAATTTAAATTTTCTCGCCACTCATTTTTTTGACACACAAATTAGAGCTCTTCTGTAATTTCTTACTCTGAGAAAAAAGAACTTAAAAATATCGTTGTAAATTATTCAACTAGGAAACTAGGTAGACTTGATCCCTGTCGAGACTTTGTTCCCGCGTTTTATTTTTAAATCTAGAACAGATAATGTATTGTCGATTTCCCATAAGGATTCGTCTTTATACAGAATATTATTATGGTGAAATTTGCTTCAGATTGCGAAGTGAGATAAAAAACATAGGAACAATAAGTTTAATTTGAGAACTTTGGACGTTTTTTAAATTTTTTTAAAGATCCTCAATAACTTTTTAAACATTTGACCAAAATTGTGTCAAAATTTCACTGCGGAAGACTGTGAGATTCTGAATCCAACAGTGCTAAAACAAATTGAAATCGGTCAATAATTGCTAGAGTTACCATTATTTGAATTTGGTGGTTACCCGTGTACCCTGTCGAACACTTAAAGGTGTTAAGTTTTTGTCGATCACTGAAGGGTTAGTATGAAACAATGAGCCTGTGAAAAAACCGCATCAAGTTTCGTTTTTTTTCGCAGAGATATATCCATAACGAAAAAGTGGGATCAAGTCAACCCAGATTCCCCATACCCCTGGCTCGCCCTTCCAACACTAGTGAAATAAACCTATTAAAGTACATAATAGATCCATATGAAGATTAGCCACAAGGAAACGGTTTGAATTTCATAACATTACCGTATGAAATGCTATGATTGCTGTCATATCCACTCCTAATGATTCACTTATGGCAATCGTTTGAGTTTCATTGTACAACCTTATGATATTAATTTGTTAGTGCTATGGAACTCATTTGCGCTGGTTATGCTAATTGATCTCTTATTTTAAGTATTTCGTAAAAAAGTTTCATTTAATTCAACGGGAATTTTCATTTCACATAAACTATATTTATGGTTATAACATTGAGAGAAAAAAAACAAGTAATAACAGTTTTGGCGCTCAACTCTTCATGAGTGTCAGCCGCCAGTCAGGGGCTCTACCGGATATTACACCGCTGTTGAGGAAATGTGAAAAGAGGATTATCGGAAACAGTTGTTGTATAGTTCGACTTTAATACCAAAACGTCACCCTTACATCCCTGAATAAAGTTGGAGCTGGAATCAATCAAAATGCGTGTCAAGATGATACATCCCATCCATATACGAATAGGACCAACCTCCGGAAGCATGTAATAGTCACATTTAAGAAGGGATTATGATCAATTTATTGAATTTTACCTAATTTAGGGTTTCCTGGTTGGTGGGTTCACGTGGACCAGTTGTTTCTCCATACGTATGTAAAAGGTTTATGAGCTTGAAAATATCGTGATGCTCAGGATACAGATTTCACCAAGAGTAAACAAAACAAGAACATGTCGCACGGTTTTTGTTATTTCATACATATGCCCTATGATAATTATGCACAAACAACAGTCATAAGGCAATTTAATGAAAATGATAAGAATGACTTGCAAAAATCATTACTATTAACTGACACGACCATAGTTTCACATATGGATGTCAAAAGGGCCTTATGAAATCAAAATACAATGGACTCATTAAGTTTCATAAGGCAAATTTTATGAATTTTGATAGGATATTTACGCCAGTGAAGGAAAAGGAAGGGAATGAAGGCTGTTTACCTTTTCTTTCCAAACAACAAACACATCAACAAGCAATTGCAAAGATTATCAAAAACACACTCACTATCGGATCCGGTAGGATCGTTATTTGTAAAGTCGGAAGATTCGCCGACAGATTCTTCTCCGGAACTTATTTTTCGATGAAATTTAGCCACAGTTGACGGTGAAGTAAAACCACTATTCCACGGGTTTTCGAATGTCCACGATAAGGGATAAACAGCACTTCTTATCACTTTTTTAGTCCGTTCACGCAAAAAAGCCGCTTTTCTTCTTTTAGAAAGACGCGGCATTTTTTACTTCGCTAATCAAAACTTTTCAGTCCACCACACTCGCGCAAATAGTTGATGACAACACTGCGCTCTGCTACGCTACACACAACTGAGTGTAAATAAGAAAAAAGCAAAACGCGCAGTTTTGAGACCGGCTGAGAATTTTTTCACCATTCTCGTTAATTAAACAGATTTTTCGTCCACTGTTTTCAAGAGCGCAATGATAATTAATCTTTCAGTGAAAGTAAATAGTGTTCAGGTGGCTACGGGAAGTGGAAATACAGTTTTTTGTGAGAAAATAATGAGCAGATCTTGGCTTTAAAAAGGTAAACAAAGACGAAGAAAAATTACCTGCTCTATGGAAATGAGCACTAGTTGATCAATTCAGAGTGTTTTCAGTGAAATAAACAGTGTGAACTGATTAAATATTGTGTTCTGCTGTCCTATTAGCAGTATGGCAGTGATTCACTGCAGGTAAGTGGATTAATTTGGCATATTTTGTTGAGCAAACTCAAAGTTTGCATGTTTGGATGAGGAAGCCATCGCTCCTGCCATAAGGGGATTCCATCGTGTATGTCCTTAAGGTTAAAATGCCATTACACACTCTCTGCAAATAGAACATCTTAAAATGACACACGGTTTACAACTGGCACTAATACCCTTCATTAAATTGAACCCTCAGTGAGTGTTCGATGAATAGCTCATGAGTATTGTATCTATTTGTCTGTGGTTAGGCGATTAAGCACGTTTTCGTTAGTTTCCAGTGATGCCAGATTATTTTTTTGTACATATTTTGAATGTACATTTTATATTTTACATTTGAACATGTAACTGTTGCCATGAACAATATTGGTTGTTTGTTTCTGAATTTTTGACAGCAATTCGCTTCTTTTACCACTGACTGAAGAGGCAGCGTTCGTGGGATAGGAGAAGAAGGAAGATTCATATGACACTGAAATCTCCGAATAAATTCTACTATACGCCTGTTCAATGGTAGTTATTTGGTCAATGGTTTTACTCGCATTCTGAAAACAGAAATGATCATGCATTTACGGTATCCCATTCAAATATTTGTTAATATCCAAGACCAACAACTACTCAAGATACTGAAAACGCTTGTAACAGCTGAACCAAGCACAAACAAACGTCTTTATCAAGTCTGCTACCAGCGAATATGCTGCTATTCCGAAGAAACTACATTTTATGACATAACAAAATAAATAATCGTTGACGAAATCCAACGAAAGCAGATCCGGTTTACTCACAGACCAATTTTCCGAAGGATACCTCTGTCTCAGAAAACTAAAGATTGGACTCGGAAAAAATGCGACACTTTGTTTTGGATATAACTTTTTATCGCGTTGGGTGGTTCTAGTTTAAAGTGTTTATATGTGCACAATTTTATCGCGATCTGTCAAGTAGTTTTCAAGATGCATTCGAAACAAGAAGAGTTACGCCAGCAAATCTTGGGCGCGGTGATCGATAATCCTGGTCAGTTGCACAGATGGATCGGCAAAAGGCTTGGAATCCACCGTGGTCCCACGCTGTTCTGTCAGGATCTCGCTTCGTGCCATTACGCCAAGCCTGTAATGGATTGGTACGAAGCGTAGGGCGTAAATGTGATCCCGAAGGAGGCGAACCCGCCACCAGAATTTCGTCCAATCGAAAAGTTTTGGGCGATAAAGAAGAAGATGTTGAAGAAAAGCGGAAAAACATTCAAAACCGATGAAGCTTTGAAGAAAAACTGGGAGAAATCGTGTAAAGAAGATGGACAAAGCCTTGCCCAAGATCTCATGAGCAGTGTTAAGTGAAATGTACGAGCATTCAGTTATAGTTATTTAATCCCTGAAAATTTGAGAAGTATCAGATTTAAAATGAATTTTTGGTGATCATTTGTGTGTGTCTCTTTTCTTCCGAGTCCAGTCTTTATTATACAAGCACGGGTTCACAAATCACGAACTTATATTTCCACAAACGCTTTGAAAATGCACTCACCGTACAATAAGTTGAAGTAAAATATCTGCTAAGGCAAAAAACAAAACTGAGAGACCATTTTCACCGGTTGCGGTCCGGAGCAGCAAAAATATACAGTTTCACAAAAATACACAGTTATGACAGAATTCGCTGCCAAACACGTTATTGCTTACCACGGTACTCCGATGATAATATAATTTCACCTTCTTCTGGTTTGATATCACATATTAAATTGAATGTTGGATTTCACAAGAGCAATTTCATTTGATTGACTAATTCTTGAGTTATGCAGAAATTTGTGTTTCATTTGTATCAGAGCCAAAATGTCAATGAGAGCTATCGGTGAAATCGCAATAATATCTACTATTCCGATTAACGACTGTTCCAGAAAGTATAGGCACACCTTATTTTAACGGTCACTTTGAATATAATGAAATATTTCAACATGTTTTGGCTACCTCCTTTGGTTTGCACATTTCTGAATGACATAGCATCAAAAAAGTGCTCAGTTTTGTGTTACCTATCAAAATGCGCGGTCTTACTCCGGAGCAACGAAAAAGTATTGTGCACAAATGGTGCACTGTGAGTGGACTCTCATTGAGAGAATTGGCCAAGGAAGAGGGTGTAAGCGTCAGAGCGGTACGATCTGTGATTCTAAAATATAGAGAACAGTGTACGTTTGAAGAGGCGCCGAACTGTCGTCAGAAATCCGGTCCTGTTAGTCCGGATATCGATAAAAAGATCAGGGATGCCTACAAGCGAAAACCAGCGACTTCAGTTCGGGATGTTGCGAAAAAACTAGGGACCTCGTCAAGTAACGTCATGTCATTACGCAATGGAGACTTTAGAATGGTACAAAATTCAAAATTTATGTTTCGTGCCAAAAGACATGAATCCACCGAACTACCCGGAGGTTCGGCCAATCGAGACTTTTTGGGCTTTAACCAAAGCAAAGCTTCGAAAATTCATAAAACCAGCGGACGACATCCAAAAACTTAAGAAAGGTTGGCCAAAAGTGTTCAAAATTGTAGGAAGTACCACTGTGCAGAAGCTAATGGGTCATGTTCGAGGAAAAGTTAGGAGTCTTGGCTATGATTAAATATTTTGATTAAAAGAGAGTAAAAAATCATATAAAACACAAATACAAATATGATTTGTCGAATAAAATTATTAAAACTAAAAAAAACATGACATTTTTGTTATTTTGAAAGTGTGCTTATACTTTCTGGAACAGTCGATATAACTTCTTGCAAACTGTAGAAAACAAATGACAACATAAGTTTCATTTTGATATAAACAAAAAGACGCAGCCAAAAATTGGTTGAATACTGCGCCCTATTTCAATTGACGGTTAATCGTTAACGTATTTATTACTATCGGAACAGTCTACAGTAAAGTCCTGCGTCCCTCCGGTTGAGCTCCTGACATTATCCACTCATCTTTTTCAACCTAGAATAAAATTCTATAGACCACCTACAACTGTGCTGATAAGTCATAAACAGCCTTCTAATCAAACTGTTGGTCAATTGGGCTGTTTTGTATTATATCTACGCACTCCAACAGTATGTCAAAAATGCATTTATGGCAGGCTTAATCCAAGTCTAAAATTAGTGTTAAAGAAGACTTCCTCATGAAAACTATAACGATTGGGCTCCATCAATAATCACTTTTACTCAACCGCATTTTCAAAATCGTTGCGTTTGATTTGACACCGACTGAGTAATACCGATGATTGAAGGAAATAGATCTGCTGCGGAAGTAGTACTCCATCCTACTATTGATTTGATTTGATGATTCTTCAAAAAATTTATGGCGTTATGATAATCCAGTATTAATAACGGAACACAAGGTCGTAAATTCTACAACCCACTTGAGCTCAGACACACAAAACAATAAACCCGCTCTCAAATGTTATCAGACACTTACTTTGTAGAGCCCAGAATTGTGGCCGACCGACGATACTCTGCCGCAACACGTCCAACTGCAATTCACATTTTGTCACATTCTCCGAACTCCTGTCAAATGACTGCGTTAGGTTAGTCAGAATTTCTTCCGCTCCAGGAAACCCCCCAATCCACTCCGGTACATCTGCCAACGATGCCGAACCGGACACCACCGATGTGCCAAAAGCGACACCCACAATCACAACAATCCCTATCACTGCAGTCATTTGTGTTACATTACAACCTGTATCTCCTAAACACCACTTCTACGCTCGATGACTCTCGATCAACTACTGTCCATCGAAGTCAGTTCCGATTGAGATTATGTACCTCCTAAACAACCGGTAGGCCCTGCGTTGGGCCGGTGCATCGGTGTTTGATCACTGATAGGGACAGGCTGCAAAATTACAGACTCGACGTCGATGACTAAAGTGTGCTTTGCAATTTTCTGACGCGATAGTTTCACAACCGATGATTCTCGCTCACACAAGGAAGCAATCGACTTTTAATTTGATTTCGAATTGCAGGTAGTTCACCTTTTATTGACATTTACCACGTGCAGTATGGGCGCTCAACAATTTAGACAAACAAGAACGAAACCACCCACAATCGATTAAACGCGTAAGGCAGCCTCCTTCAAGTGGTTGGTATATATTCTATGTTTGCACTGTGATACTCATCAACTGAAATTGATTAGTCATTGAACAGTTTTAATAAGGTTAGTCGCACGACATTCGAGTACCGGCGATCAACGGTCGATTAGCAAAATCTCGAGATTGCACTGGTTTTCAAAATCAGACACAAACAGGTTAATCGATAAGGTGGCACAAGAAGCCTGAAAAAAAAGTGACAAACAGTCTTCCCAGCACGAATTCCTCTGCTACTGCTGGCGAATGATTTATTTATACAGCCATCAAAGATGACAACACGCGCGCGCTCGACCGCCTCGTTTGTGCCGAATTTGTTGCGTGCTGGAAAATTTCATGCTGTTGTTGAAATTTTATTGCAAACCACCCCCCAACCGTTTATCCATCAACAAGCAACAACTTCTGTCCGTGCGTGCGACGTTCTTGGGTGGCTGATGATAAGCCAAAACGGAAACTCCTGCCTCGGATGGGTGTGAGATCGTTTTCACACCGATAGTGTTAAACTGGAACCGGGTTGCAAAATTTGGAACATGATGTTTATCTTGACTTTCTGGCTTCGCTCGGCGACGGTTTGACTTCCGAGGAACAACACGAGTCCTGTTTGCCTTTGGAGCAGGATGATGCAGTTTTGCGATAACATTGTGGCGCATGTTGGGCTGAAACTGCTGATGCACACGTGCTTTTGATGAGTATTAGTATTATGAGTGAGTAATGCAAACACAAGACGCTCGAGTTGGATAGGGAGGAGAGGATCTCACATGGAGGAGCCACCAGTGTTGTAAAAAGAATCTGATTTTGGGTTATCTAGTAAATCACATTAACTTAATTTTATTTGGGCATAGATTCAATATATTGTAACAGATAAAGGGTGTCCACAGTGGAATTGCATCACTTTCAAGCTATAACATTTTGCCTTTTAGGTTGATTTCTAGGAAATTTTGGGTGAAATAACCTCAGCGTGTACTGTTTACTCTGCGTGTGTTTCATTGTGAAATGTGTCGTAGTTTCGAAAATAGAGTCGAAGGAACAGTAAGTGTGCGAGAACATTATGCACACGCACCTCGACAAACCACTTCCTTCGCAGCGAGCCATCGGAAAGATGTTGAGAATTCACCAGTCTACAGTGTCTCGTGTCATAAAATGTTTCGGGGAACGTTTTACTGTCGATCGAAAGAAGGTGATTGGTAGAAAAAGTGTTTCGTATTGTGTGAAGGATTACAAGCGAATGGTTGCTGCCTTTGAACGCAAAGCCAACTGTTCCGGTCAAGATTTTGCGAAAAAGCTGCGTTTGACCAAAAGTTTCATGCAGAAAACCAAGAAACGAGCCGAGCTCTGTTCATTCAAAGTTCAGAAAGCTCCAAACCGCAATGAAAAACAGAATAGGACAGCTAAAATACGTGCGCGTAAGCTGTAAACAAATGTTGACGAAACCTCACTGCTGCATCATGGACGGTGAAACACACGTTTAAGCGGACTTTAAACAAATTCCTGGCAAACAAGAACATGACTGCGAAAGACAAGTTCGATGTTCCAGAGTCTCTCAGGAAACAGCAAGTGTCAAAGTTCCCCAAGAAATTCATGATTTAGCAGGGGAATGGTTCGTATGGTAAACGGAGCAAACCTTTCGTGACAACTTCAACTGTAAATGGTCAAGTATTCATGAATGGATGCCTGCAAAAACGACTGCTTCCGTTTTTGAAAACACACAACGTTCCTACAATTTTTTTGGCTGGACCTAGCCTCTTGTCACTACTCCAAGAATATTCTGGAGTGGTTCAAGACGAATGTTGTCAATTTCGTGCCAAAGGATCTTACTCCCCCAAACTCTCCAAAGTTGCGGCCAATTGAAAAATATTGGGCAATAACGAAGCACGAACTTCCTAAGCATCCTAAAGTTGTCACTACAGAACAGAAAAAGTTGAAGTCATGGTTGAAAGCGGATTTAGATTTTGTGAAAAAATACAGTGAAATAAAAATACTTAAACATAGATTATCCAATGTATTTTATTCCCTGAATATTTCATGACAATCGGTTGAGAGACTTGTTTCTAAGGACGAGCTTAAAGCGATGCAATTAAACTGTGGACACCCTTTGGTTTAAGCATTTTGGCATGTTTGCGGGTCTTTCGTTAGGTTAGCCAGTAGAGATGTTGCAACAAACTATGATCATGCTAGATTTGGGAGGGTTTTATAATGTTTACTCTGGTCTAAATTATTTTTGGTTTATTCCTAGGCTCAGAGTATGGTTATACTTGCCGCACAATTTTATCATACGTATGTAAAATGCAGATTCCTGGTATGTATGATGTATGATGTATGATATGTACTACCACCCATTGTAGCACGGAAACTACGTCCGACAGCAATAGGCTCTCCTCTCTGTTAGACTTGATCAAGCTTTAATAACCACTGATTATCCTAGTCATGCCATTGTATGAAGGGCCAAAAAGGTGTTGGGTGGATCGATAGGCAACATCACATATACGTATCCACAGGGATATAAAGAATCTCCTTCCAACAACAAGATTGAACAATTGGTCAAAAAAGCAAGCCATCTAACAGGAGGATGCCCCAATGGGCGGGGAGAAGAGCCCGCCCTCTATTCACAAACTATTAGCAATGGGGAGTTGGCATTTCCATCCAGAGTGCTTCAATCGGGTGCCCTGATGGTCCCTCCCGTTCCCATGAAATATTTATATAATAGTGTATATATTTATGTAAATGAAAAATAATACAATCATTCATATCTATTATATACGATCTCCATTCGGTTGATCCTGAAATGCAAGAAATGTAGTCAAGTGTTTTAGTGTAGAGTTCCGTGGTTCGCGCTTGAGCGCGTTTTCGTTCATTTTCACTGATAGCAGCATTTCACCAAAATCTTGATTTGTGGTATCAGCTTGATGTTGATTTTATAACATGAATCCGCTTTTATTTTTGCTGGCCTAATAGTTATTGCTCCTGTTTTGGGAAAGCAGGGAAGATTTAATTGACAGAAAGTTAAAGACAAATGGACATAAAAAACAATAAGCAATGGTTAAATCATCTATGAAGTAAAATCGATAAAACAATATCATCAAATATAATGATATTGTGAGTTATGGTACAGTAATGCCAAAAATTGAACTGTAACATCAGACACTAGCCGAATGGCAAACAGCGCTGAACGAATCAAACCAGCTCATATTTGGAAGAAGGTCTATTCGCAAACAGGAAATGAAAAACACATTAGGTAATAAGTACAAAATCCTACCATAGATTCCGTTGCAGCTTCTTTTAATCAAGGTACTAAATACTTCTCTATCATAATGATAATTCGACATAAAGGACAAAATAATTAAAAGTATATATAACCTTTAAATTGTAACAAACAAATATTTATGTTAGAATATAAATCACGAAAACACATGTAATGATAAAAATGATAATAATGATGATAAAGATGATAGAGATGCATGATAATGGCTATGAATAAACAATGTCCTATAAGATAAAATATATAGTGAGGGTATATTGTAATATGAACTGAAAATTACATGTGTGCCGACTGCTGTTTTGTTGCAATTGTAGACAAACTTGCGCATCCATTATGAATCAGAAAATTTAGGCAATGTATGACCGCCATGAAAAAAAAAAGAATTTTAAAATTTTAAATTATTTTATAATACTTGACGACCTGGAAGACCTGAAAGATATGAGAATGGAAAATTATGATATGATTTACCGGTCGCACCCCCTCACTTCGCTATTTTCGGATTGACAACATTGCCCAGGCTACGCCAACCAGCGTCTCCATGTTTCAGCTGGCAGTCTTTTGTGATCATATGACTCGTGGAGGCGTGAGGTAGGAACTTGTGAGGACCAGAGGTCGGTCGCACCCTCCTTAGAAATTGTCAACTCACCATTTGAAGCCCTGTAAAATGCAGATTCCTGGTATGGAAATACCATAGTAATGCATTGACACTCACTCACCACGTGGATGAAGCTACGATGAGCAGGGATGCCAGATTTACAGACATTCAATCATGCCTACAGACCTCATACAGATTACAGACATGATACAGATATTGCAATAAAGTTACGGATTTTTACAGACAGAAATGATTCTGAAACGATTTATTTTCCACTAGATGAACTCGGTGCGAGAGCTGCTTCGCTTGCAACTAAAAGAGTGAAAATTCAATAAAACTGGCGCGTTTATGGTTGTTTTTCGAAATGAGTTTTTTTCTTGACTAAGCAGTAGATCAAACTACTATCAGAACATGCTTCTTACCCACGAAATTCACGTTGTGTGTTTTAGAAACCTACACAGAAACAAATAACTAACTTTAACGAGCGTGTAAAATTTCCCCTCGTTTAATTCCGAGCCAAAGGAGGCGTAGCCAACTAAATTGTTTGTAATATGTCATGTGCCATACAACAATGTTTACGGTCTTGCATACAACAGGCTAGATTCAGGTGTTATCTGGCTTAAATTTACATGAACTATCCCATTATTTTTTGCCAAATCTTCTTTTTGTCTGTGTATTTAATTATCATGATTGGTTGCAAGTTGGGTTTCATATGTATGGGATCCCCCCCCCCACTCCCACAGAGAGGAGGGGTCTCAACCCAAAAAATCATGGCCGTCAAACCCCCCACATGTCAAATGTGTTTTTATTTGCTTGATTGAGGTGTGGCCCAGTTGAAATTGGAACAAAGACTATTACGAATGTTTCGAATATAGGGTAGGGAACGGGTTCAGCTCCCCTGGACCCTATTCCAAGCACAGGGTAAACGTTAACCTACAACGCTCATATTTTGCAGTACGGTGCTCCATCTAGTGAAGTATCATACTGCAAAAAATGAGGATTGTAGGTTTACGTTTACCCCGTGCTTGGAATAGGGCCACGGGGTGCTGAAGCCGTTCCCTACCCTACCTTTATAAAATAGTATTCTGTTTTTACTAAAATATTCGACTTTATGTGAACTTTGGAGGGAAAATACAAAAAGAAATTAATCATCACGATTTCGAAGAAATTTGCGGTTCTCAATTCATTGAGGCTTTTGACGACACTGCCATTCACCGTTAGCTTCCTCTTCAGAATAGCCCAAAATCTCTCTATCGGTCTGAGCTGGGTATGGTGAGTTGAGATCTTTTGGTATAACCTGAATCCCGTTGGTTTCTTGCTACTGTAGCAATGTTTAACTGTGATGACAGCTTGCAAGATCTAGCCTAAACATGACAGGTTCATTGTGGGATCTAATTAATGGCTATATTCGCTTCTGGTGACAGTCCGTTCTGTACAGCTCTGAATGAAAAGTCTTAGACCATCCTCACCGGTGGGTTCGTATCTGGGTAATATTTTGAGAACTGAGAGCGTTTCTATTTTGATTTCGCCACCCACTTTTACACCTGTCGTTCATAAAAAGGTAATACAATAAAGGCACAAACGCAATGTGGACGGAAACAGAACCGAAACGCAAGTTTGACAGTAGCCGTAAATTACGGCGAAATGTCCAATTGGAATCAATTTGAATCTAATCAGTTTTCAATCCGACAAGCAGGTTTAGTTAGATTGGGCTATTCCACTGCCGTAGCCGTTCCGCTTACGTTATCACTGCGTTTGAGCCTTAAGACTCAAACTTATTCTCACACCGGTTTCGTTTCAATTAATATTTCGTGCAGTTTATAATTTGAATACTCTTTCGTACACACTGACAAAAAAAAACATCTATGTGTCCCACACATGATTTTTTGCAATTTGATCAACAAATGATATCCATTTGTAACCACACATACTTCCTATGTGTACAAATAATTTCTATGTGTGGCAACACATACTTTTCATTTGCCACATAAACTTTATATGTGTATCCCAGAGGGTTCTGTTTACGTGTGAACAAATGAATATTATGTTGAATTTTACATGGATTTTTGCCAATAAATATGTGTAGAATTTTACCCGTGCAGGTTTTCGACGTTTAGGTTTGTCTCAGAGATTGGATCTTGGGAAACATGCAATCAAGCCCTGTAAAGCACTTCGTTGTCTTGTTGCGTCCAACTCCTTCCACGGGGTTTTGATGCACTCATCTTTTGGAATCAATGGAAGTCTTCCAGATGAAGATGTTGTTCCAACGTTCCAACTTGTTTTGCTTATTTTTCTTCAAATAGCAACGCTCGACCCCGTTGGTTAGGATTGTCAAATTTACGATCCGGCTGCTCATCGAGCGAGCAAATTGTCATTTTCCAACCCGGTTACCAACCACCGGTGCGGTGTCGAGTTGTCAAATAGGGTAACAATTTACCAATATTGCCGTATTGGTGCGGTTGGTCTTATCTGTGATTAAAGCCTTTGATTACCGTAGCGATAGATGCCTTGCTAAATCATGTATTTACGTGCAAATTTATCTGCATGAATTTGGGAGGAACATCTCTCTGAGTATTTTTTTTGTCTCGGCAGCTGTTTTAAATCGGCCTTTACTTAGGTTTCATCATGCATGAGGAGACAGCAATTGAATTATGTCAACACCTGATCATACAGTTTTCTGACATAGATTCTGGCCACATTGTTCTGCTTTTGATCCCTATTTGGTTGTCTGACTTGAAGCCCTCCCGGAGACGAATGTGCTGCACGGTTCTACGTGCATCGCGAAACTTTTTGGCCAAATCTTGGTCTGAGATGTTGGGGATTTGCTCCGCAGACTTTGTTCCGCAGTTGACGGTTGACAGTACCTGCCCGATGCTTGCTTTGACTCTAAGTGCTTTATCTTCGCTTTATTTTATCATCACCTTTGTATGGGTCCCATCTCTTTGTTCAATTCTGGGCAATGAGAAAGCGGACTCGCTGGCAAAGGTGGGTGCTATGAAAAGCGATATTTATGATCGACAAATCGCCTTTAATGAATTTTTTCCAATTTTCCGTCAACAGTCACTCGTCAGCTGGCAGTATAAGTGGAGTAAAGGAGATTTGGGCGGTGACAATATTCTATCATCCCAAAGCTGTCGAAGAAATCTTGGTTTAGGGGTATGGATGTGGGTCGAGACTCCATTCGTGTCATGTCTCACCTCATGTCCAATCATTATTCTTTGAACGCTCATTTAGACCGCGTTGGGCTGAGCGACAGCAATCTCTGTGAGTGTGGACAAGGCTATCAGGACGCAGATCACGTTATTTGGTCTTGTGCTGAACATTGTGGAGTTTATGATTCCCTTCGGGCTCGAGGTAGACAACCCAATGTGCCAATTCGAGATATTTTGGCTGTAAAACTTGGCTCTGTACTGTTGATTCGATTGAGCCTGTACAAAAAAATTATTAATAAAAAAATCGACAGCCCATGTTGCTGCGATCGGTGCACCGGATAGATGATGTTGAACAACGATATTTGTCAGTTTGCTTCACTAATTGCTCCTGACGCACTAGATTTCACTATGTATCACCGTCTGTACGGCTTAGGGATCAAGCTTTAGGCTACTTGTGGGGGTATTTCTCCTGACACCTAACCGGGAAACTTTCGGATTAGCAGAACAACCGTTAGTAATTTTACTGCACTTAATTTGAATTTTTCGAACAGACAACGCGATGAGATGTAGGTCTAGCTCCGAAGCTGCTATTTACAATGGTCTACTTGGAACCGTTCGGGTTTCGTGTTGTGCTTAATGAGCATCCGACTCTCTTCGCTCATTATTATCATGAAATAAGGGTGAAACCGATTTAGATTGGTTTCAACTAACTGTAGGAATTCAACTTTAAGTCTAGTTTTAAGAATTAGGTAGATCATTGATGATAGCTTAAGTTTAACACTTATCACCCCTGTATACAAATTTTTACGCCGATCGGTTCAGAAGCGTCTTAGTCTATGACGGTTAGACACACAAACAGGACAGAAATTCATTGTTATATAAAGGGTGTACGGAATCAAATTGCGACACACACAACTATTCGGCAAAATTCGCCCGTTCCACCAATCATCTTCAAACTTTCAGGGAATAAAAGAAAACATGTTATAACTATTATCCCATGTTTGTTTTATTCAATTTCAATTCCGTATCCAAATGCACGAACCTTCTTCTTTAAACTATTCACGAGGTCCTGTAGAACATTTGTACCAACTTTTTTTTTGCTTTTATCTTCCTCCTATTTCACTTCCTAAGGATGCTTCTTAAAGTTCCTGTTTCATGAAGGCCCAGAACTTTTCATTTGGCTGCAGTTCCGGTGCGTTTGGGAGGTTGCAATCCGGTCTCTGTGTTGAGTTAGTCCATAAGGATTTCCTTCAACCCTGTAAAATAACTTCTGGAAACTTCAGGTAAATTTTGCCGATAATTTCAAGGAAGCTCTGTGAAAAACTTCATGGAAGTTCTTCACAGAACATCAGAAAAGATCTTTGCAGAACTTCAGGAAAATTCATCCGAGACCTTCAGGAAAGTTCTTACATAAAACTTATTCTGATTTTTTTTATTTCCTTTTGGGAAGTTCCACAGAGAACATGAGGAAAGTTGTTCAGAGAACTTCATTTGAAGTTCTTCAAATCAATTCAGGGAAGTTCTACAAAGACACTAACAAAACGCGACGCGAGACAAGACACAACACTTATCGTTCTTACAATTTAAAATTAGTTTACCTTTTGGTCGACCGGTTTCGGGCACGATGCTGCCCATCTACGGGACTATGTCCGACTGATTACGCAAATCTTCGTACGCTTTCACGTAGTTGTCAGAAGAGAAGAGACAGTTACTGAATTCTCAGCTTTGTCAAGTTAAACAGGCATGATGTGATCGTGATCGGAGGATCGTCTTCATTCATGAGCGGTTCGGATGAATTGGCGATAAACATCGATTCCCATGCGTTTAGGTGAGACGGTTTCCTTACTGTTTTTATCAGTTTTGCTTTTTCCCAGTCAATATTATGGTCAAAACCTGTCGCATGTACCGCTGTTGCTGATTCATTGAGTTTCCGTTTATCAACAGCGTTTTTGTGTTCTTTCATGCGAACCTTTACTTTGCGGCGGGTTTGTCCGATGTATACGGATGAGCAGTCCTGACAGGGAATTTGGTAAATCCCCGAGTTTTCGTCCGGTGGAACCTTGTCCTTCAAGTTGCATATAATGTCGCGTAGAGTGTTTTCGCTTTTGTAAACTATGTGTAATCCTTGTTGTTTGAGTGTGTTTTTTATTGGGTTCGTGACTTTAGGATAAAACGGTAGACTGATCCTTCGTACATTCAAGTGTGGTGATGTTTTTTATGTGCAGCTTTCGTTTGTGTTTTTGTAGAATTTTTTCCGTGAACTCTTTCTCGTAGCCATTCATCTCAGCTGCCTGGTAGATACGTTCTTTTTTTCTGCGAATTCTTATTCCTCCATGAGTACATTATATAGGCGGTGTGCCATGGAGTGTAAAGCCGCTTGTTTTTGGGATCCAAAGTCTACAAAGAACCTTAGAGACATTCTTCAAAAAACCTCAGGAAAGTTCTTCATAGTGCAATATTAAGGAAGTTCTTCAAAAAACATCGGTGAAGTCCTTCAAGAAACTTCAGGGAAGTCCTTCAAAGAACTTCAGGGAAAATGGAAGTTTGATAATCTTCCATACAGTTCTAATCAGAACTTTCCTGAAAATTTCGGAATAATGTCATTGTAGTTCTCAGAAGAACTTTCCTAAAGTTCTTGGAATAACTTCCCTGAAGTTCTTCACAGGACATTCCTAAAGTTCGCCGCAGAACATTCCTGACGTTTTTGGAAGAACTTCTCTCTGGTTCTCTGAAGAACTTCCCCATAGTTCTGCGCATTTCCATGTAGTTCAACGAAGAACTACCCTGAAGTCCTGTGATGAGCTTTTAGAAGGTAGGTACAGACCCACACTGAAGTTATATCAAAAATTCTATTTGTGTGTGTGTGTGTGTGTGTGTGTGTGTGTGAGTGGGGGGGGGCGGTGGATTTACAATCTAACACTCATTGGCCGGCAATGGTTTTATGGTGGAAAGCTGTTTATAACAATCCGTCAAGTGACCATTTAATCTTTAATCCGAGAGCTAGAAAGCGATAGCTCTACTGCAGATCCAACTATCCATTTAAGAATGTCTGGAGAGTCACAACCATTCAGAGATTACTTTCACATAAAATAAGCTCCGCGTGAAAACATTACCTATATCATTTGAATAAGGGCACTGCAACACACTTCCAGATTTGGAAATGTTAAGTTTCCAAACCAGGCACGTATTTGGAATTATTTAAAAATAAGGTTATTGTTAAAGACTGGACTCGGACAAAATGTTCACTAACAATTCATTTTAAATCGTATACTGCTCATATTTTCAGGGATTGAATAACTATATATTAGCTATGTTTTGGCACGATTTATTTATTGAATTTCCTCCCCCAAGCTGAATGCTCGTACATTTCTCTTAACACTGCTCATGAGATCTTGGACGAGGTTTTGTCCATCTTCCTTACACAATTTCTCCCACTTTTTCTTCAAAGCTTCATCGGTTTTGAATGTTTTTCCGCTTTTTTTTTTCAAATTATTCTTCATTATCGCCCAAAACTTTTCAATCGGACCAAGTTCTGGTGTAATTGAGCGGGTTCGCCTCCTACGGGCCACATTAACGCCCTTCGCTTCGTACCAATCCATTACAGGCTTGGCGTAATGGCACGAAGCGAGATACGGCCAGAACAGTGTGGGACCACTGTGAGAGCGGAGGAAGGGCAGCAAACGCTTCTGCAAGCATTTCTCTAGATAAATCTGCCCGTTTATGGTGCCGGTTGTAACGAACGGCTTGCTGTACCGTCCGCACTCGCAGATCGCCTGCCACAACAGGTACTTCTTCGCGAATTTGTCCATCTTTCTCTTCCGGAACTTTTCCGGAACCTTCATGTTGGACGTACTGACAAAAAAACTCGAGGCCGGGGATTTGTTTGGTGTCCGCCTTGATATATGTCTCATCTTCCATGACGAGACAGCCTGGCTTGACTAGCCACTAACGGTATAGCTTCCGCGCACTCAATTTGGCCACCGTGTTTTGCTTGTCAGTCCGGTTTGGTGCCTTCCTGACCTTAAAAACACGTAGCCCAGCCCGCTTCATGGTCTGCTGGACGAACCACTTTGACGAATTGACCTTTTTGGCCACGTCTCGGGTGGAAAGGTTCGGGTTATTCTTAAAGTAGTGCCTTATCTTCCGCGCCATCTCTGGGTATTCCGTTTTCGGTTTTCGGCCGCTTCCAGCGCGCTGCTCGATGGTCTCTGTCTCCTGAAACATCTTCACAACGCGCGACACGGTGGAATGGTGGCCTTTTGCCGATCCATCTGTGAGACTGACCAGGATTATCGATCACCGCGCCCGAGATTCGCTGGAGTAGCTATTCTTGTTTTGAATGCATCTTGAAAACTACTTGACAGATCGCAACAGATTGCACACATAAACATAACATTCTAAACTAGTACTACCCAAAATTTCATTAATTTTTACCCACGCGATAAAAAGTTACACCCAAAACAAAGTGTCGCATTTTTTTCGAGTCCAATCTTTACATAGTTATAGTCAGATACATCTCACCCATGGCCGCTTCCTTAATTGCACTCGCTTGTTTATTCGTAAACATAAACATTCTCGACGTTGATTCGTAATTAATTTCATGCACTCGCGACAAATAAGCGCAAAAAATTAACGTTGCCAAACCGCCCGTTAGATATGCACTCATGTGAACGCATTTGAAATTAAATGGCAGATTTTCACGCGCGCATGCGCGTTGCCTTTGTTTGCTGCCTCTGACCAGCAAATGGCCGTTTTCTACTTGCACTGGTCTTCTTTTTTTTTCACTCCACACTCTGGCAATAATCAGATTCCCGCTATGAGGCGACTCTATATCAAACTTCAAAACTTCTAATGATCATCACTCGCGACGAAGCGGACAAACACTCAAACTTGATAATTTATTTCTGGATGTCACAATACTACCTCTAATAAACAAAACTAAATTGTTGTAACTCTTCTTCCAGGTGCTGGGCGAAGCACAAAAAAACCTTGAAAATGTGGAAATTCTACCGGCACTCACACATTTCGGGAGGGAATCGATTGTATTCATTTCACTGTTAGTTAAAGTTGAACTACAAATTATTGATGATGTTGTTTTGAGAAGAAAATAATTTCTCATCACCATGAGGCTTCTATTCAATTTTCACAGCCTGCCGTGCGCTAACGGAACTATCAATACTTTTTCTTAACAACTTTGTTCTAGCAAAAAAGTGCTGTCTACTCCTAAGAGCCTCATGGTGATGAGAAATTATTTCCTTCTAAAAACAACATCATCGCAGATCGTTACCCTGCGTATGGGAGAATACCAAGAAAGACTATATCAGTGTACAAATTATTGTTTGATTTTTTTTTCGCGAAAACGACGCAGCAAAAACAAAACACGTCAATTTCGAAGCACGGCTTGCTGCGATCCTTAGGATGTAAAAGTAATATATCTGCTTTTAATAAATGGCTGCAACTGTGATCTTTATACCATGGCTTAAAAAGTTTAAAAGTTCCCATACAACAGCACCACAATCTATTTCTATTGATTGGTTGAGATTTACGTCTTGCATTGTAAGAAAGTATCCCAAATATTTGTTATTCATTTCACTACATCCTTCATTCTCCTTCTTCACCCATCATGAATTTACTGCGTTCGGCAATCGGAGATCACTCGAAAAGTGCATTAACATATTGCGCTAAAGCTTTCCTGATTCAAGTTGCAACAGTAACCGATTCTCACATTTCTCAACCCCTTGCATATTCGACAACCACCCCTTGCAGTAACGCAGGCAACCTTGTAAATGGAAATTTTTATCAGTTTTCTCACTAGTTTTACAACTTCGAATCTACACATATACATACATTCGTATCCCTTTGCACCCTTCTCTCACAAGCTTTCAGAACAACCTTGCAGCAAAAAAGGTTGAACACGAATAATTCCGGACACACTAGAAATGCTGCCGTTAATAATTTCACTGAATCAAGGTTATCAGTATACCATGTAGGGCACTGCGCATGATACTGAATATATATCAGCTTCGTTGTCTTGAATTTGTTGCAACTTTTTAAAAGCAAAACGCATGTATAGACTCCAACAAAAATTTTCTGTCCAAATTTTTTCGTGTTCAACCTTCATTCGAGCTATTTTGGTTCCCGAAAACACAGACACTCACTCTCGTTTTCTCACTTATTCTTCTTCTTGACTATTTCGTTCCAATTGGAACTTAACAGCCGCCTCCTGTGACTCGGAAAAATCCAACCCAGAATCGGAAATCGAATCCGCTCCTTTCGGCATGGTTTATTGACTCGACTATGGGAGCTTCCCCCCATCATCGTTGGGTCCTTATTTGTATCCTTATCTAAAATTGATTCGGTGTTGGAGGTTCATAAAATTTGCAACATTGCAAACTTTTCAACCCCTCTATCAGCTCTATCTTTTGCCGTCCGTTTCACTTTTTCAAACTACTAGTTACTGCTGGGGCTCTTGTTTTTCCTCGAGAACTTTTCCATCTGAGCGTGAGTTTTTTCTTTCTTTCTGTTTTTTCTTTTTTTTCCGAAACGATAGCGTCTCTAAGTACGGATCGACGAAAATGCACGATACAGGATCCAAGTGTTTGCTATCCAGGGAAAAAAGGGGGCGGGTATCTTACGCCGACCGAGGAAAGTTTTTTTCCCCAGTTGAGCAACTTTCCCTCCTATGACTAGTCATGATTGAATGCGCATTGGATTAGGTGAGCACTTTTTTCCAGCTTTCGATTCTACGGATGGATGTGTGCCGATTGGATCTATCCCCCTCGGTTTGGATTTGACCCTGAAGCAGACGAAGAAGAAGAAGAAGCAGCAAATCGCAGGTGGAGGAAATTGTTTACTGCCAACTCGGAAGCGCAGACCTGGGACCGACACCCTCATCCGGGGAGCGTTTGAGTGTCGAATGGTGTAGAGTGAATGTTTACAGTTAATGCCTACCGGATCCCCTTTCCGTGAGCGGAGGGAAGTGGAGCGGGGCGGGGGACCAATTTTCTTCCGATTCCATCGGGAGGGAAAAGTTTACTGACAGTTTAGCGAGGGCTTCGACGTGGCAGGGCTAATCTTGAAGCGAGCGAATCGATTGAGGCGTTCCAAAAAGTGCGGATAAATTAAATTTTGTATCGACAGACTGTTTTCCGGTCGATTGAAAACGGAAAACAACATTTTGGTGAGATGTCGGTTGATGGGAGGGATTGAGTTTCTTAAATATGTGGGAGGGAGAATGGGTGCCCTTCGGACATTAATGTTGTTTTTTGGTGAAAACATGAGTGTTTTGATGCTCGAGAGATCAGATAAATATTATGTTTTTGATAATGAAATACTTGATTCTTCATTTTATAATTTCATATGAAAGATCAAAAAAACCCAGACATTTTCATTTTCGATTTGAAAAATTTTAACAAATTCAATCAGGAACTCAATTAAGTATTTGAATTCAGGATTAAATAGAGTTTGTTGATAGTTTTTTTTTTTTTTTGACATAGGCTGAAATGTCTGGCTAGAAAATGAGAACAAAATTAGTAATTTCCATTTAATTCCAACTTCATTTATTGCTTTTCTGGGCAAAAACGCGTATTTCGTATTTTTTTTTGCTTTCTTCAAAGTTTCGAAGAGTTTCCGCCTAACTAGAGCCCAGTATTTCTCTATTGGGCGATGTTTTGGACGGTTTGGTGGATTGACTGTTTTTGGCACGTATTTGACCTCTTGGACCTTATACCATTCCGGGACGGATTGCGCATAGTGACAAGAGGCCAAAAAAGAGTTGGAGAGTCGTGGCTTCTGATGAACGATAGCAATCGATTTGGCAGACATTCTTTCTCGTACACATCCTTATTGATAGTGCTGGTAGGGACGACACTTTTAGATTTTCGACCAAAACTACAAATGGCCTGCCAAATCAAATACTTCTTCGGGAATTCGGACACCTTCTTTGTCTGAAAATGCTCGACCACGGCGTTCCTTTACGTTTACGTATTAAAAGCCAGACCTGGAAGCTGTTTAAGGTCTTCGAGAACGTATGTTTCGTCATCCATTATGATACAAGAAAATGTTTGCAAAAATGTGGTGTGAGCACAACTTTTTGCCTGTCATTGCGGTTGGGCAGCGTTTTCACTTCTTACGTCTTCAGTTTTTGCGTCTGATTCACTTTTTGTATGTATGATTTGGCTTCCCAACATTGCGCACAGAAAGATTTTTCTCAATAATGGCTGACTCGCCCATTTGTCGGGAGCATACTTTTCGATTTTCTCCACTTGCAACCTTCCGATCAACAGTCAAGCGCTGATCAACTGATTTGTAAACACAAAGCACGGTACTTGTCGGTAGTTTTAGTTTCTTGGCAAGAAACAGGGGTTTACCACAAAAGTTCAACTCAGTGGACGCAGTGGTTCTACGCCCCAACAAAAAAAACTCCACCTGATTTGACGCAATTTTATTGTATTTAGCAAGAATGTAAACATGTGGTACCATGAAGTAATGTGAAGACTTTCAGCTGTCATATAAGTGCAACGTTTCAGTGATCCGTGGAATAATCAAAATCTACACTGAAAGAAAAGTGTCTGAGATTTAACGTGAACAGGCTTTATATACATATAGAATCCGAGATTATGGAAGCTAAGTTGGTACATTATTTGCCTTTGTCTGACAAGGCAGCTTATTTATTTATTTATTTATTTATTTATTTATTTATTTATTTATTCAACACACATCTTTGGCAAACACAGACTAGCGACAATTGCTTATATTCTCATCACAAAAATCGTGAAAAAGCCTGCAGCATCTGTCAAGTGGGCTATTAAAATATTTGTTCGCGAACATACGCTCCAAGTGAAGGCAGCGTTGAAAGGAGATGCCGCTGGTGTGATCGACCTTGAAACCCTGCAGAACAACAACTACCAGCGCGCATGGGACATCCTGGAGGAGCGGTTTGGAAACAAGCGGCTAATCCTGGAGTCACACATCCTGGGTATCCTGAACCTTAAGAAGATGACGAAGAAGTCGTCGAAAGACCTCCGGAACCTCGTCGATGAGTGTACGCGTCATGTGGAGAACCTCAAGAAACTCGATCAGCCAGCTCTCAGGAATGTCAGAGCTACTCGTGGTGACTGTGCTGACTCATGCATTGGACGATCAGACCCGCGAGCTGTGGGAAGCTTCCATCGACCAAACAGAGCTTCCAGAATACGAGGAGACGATCGAGTTCCTGAAACAGCGATGCGTTATCCTGGAGAGATGTGAGAAGAGTGCACTCGCCTCAACGAACCCTAAAGTTCCTAGCCAGAAGCAGCCTTCGTCCAAGTTCGTGCCTTCCAAGACGTCACACGCAGCAGCAGTGACGTCGGAGTATGTGTGTGATTTCTGTTCTGGTCAACACCAGAACTACAAGTGCCCTTCCTTCCTGAAGATGACCGTGGGTCAGCGACATGCCAAGCTGAAGGAAGCAAACCTAGTGCTTCAATTGCCTTCGGAAAGGCCATCGTGGTGCAGCGTGTTCCAGCGATAAGTCGTGCTCCAAGTGCTCCAAGAAACACCACACGTTACTTCACTTTGAA
The DNA here is from genome assembly GCA_034211315.2 of Aedes japonicus. Lineage (NCBI taxonomy): Eukaryota > Metazoa > Arthropoda > Insecta > Diptera > Culicidae > Aedes > Aedes japonicus. The sequence continues at coordinate 5,390 of JASCZW010006905.1, read as the reverse complement.
CGGCGTGAGAAGCCCGAAGTGAAGCCCACTGAAGCACCGAAGCCCCCAGAAGTTATCCCGGTACCGGTAGTGGCCGAGCAACCGGTGAATACATCGTGTTCCAGCAGCATTCCCTCACCGGGCAAGCAGGTATTCCTGATGACAGCGGTGGTCAACCTAACTGCCAAAAATGGTCAAGTCCACCGTGTACGAGCCTTGTTGGATTGCGGATCACAGATCAACGTCATCGCTGAATCTGTAGTTCAAAGATTGAAGATTCCAAAGCAACCAGCGAGCGTTCCCGTCATCGGCGTCGGAGGCAACAAGTCCAAGATGCATCACAAGGTGGTGGTGCGAATGACATCGGGTTACAGCGATTTCGCCACCAACGTCGAGTGCCTCACTGCTCCAAAGGTGACAGGCACGATTCCGTCCGTTCGTGTGAACATCGATTCGTGGAACATTCCGCCGGGTATTCTACTAGCCGATGCCGCCTTCCATTGCCCAAATGAGATCGAGATGCTGATTGGAGGCGGACTGTTCTTCGACGTCCTCAAGCAAGGCCGGATCAAGTTGTCCAGCACCCTACCTGGGCTGTACGAGACCTAATTTGGATGGGTAGTAGCCGGCACATACGAGAAACAGGAAGACGATAGCCCTGTGTATGCCAACGTTTTCGTGAACGATGGATTGGAGGAGTGCATGAAGCGATTCTTCGACCAAGAGGAAATTGTCGAGTCTGCCATGATCACCACCGAAGACGAACGATTTGAAGAGCACTTCAAGCGTACCTACCGGCGTGACGAAAATGGACGATTTGTAGTACAACTGCCCTTTCGTGATTCCGTGACCCAGCTGAGTAGCTCCAGATCCCTCGCCATGAAACGTTTCCTGCTCCTAGAGAAGAGATTGGCGAAAAATCCTGAGCTCAAGACCCAGTATGCAGAATTCATCGGCGAGTACCAAGCCCTTGGTCATTGCCGGGAGATACGAGAGGACGAGGATCCACCGGGCACCCAAGCCTACTACTTGCCACACCATTGTATCGTGAAACCCTCCAGTAGCAGCACCAAGCTCCGTGTAGTTTTTGATGCTACAGCGAAGGCTAGCGGTCTATCCTTAAACGACTGGACCAAATATCCAGAGTGACTTGTTTACCATCGTGATGCGCTTCCGGACCCACCCCATCGTATTCTCTACGGACGTGTTGAAGATGTACAGACAAGTACGAGTGGACCCTTCACAGACGCGGTATCAGCGAATCTTCAGGCGCAACAATCCGTCGGGCGCGCTGAAGGTTTTGAACTGTCGACTGTAACCTACGGAACATCGGCGGCTTCCTTCCTTGCTGTGCGCTCGCTCATACAACTAGCACGTGTTGAGAGCGAAAATTTCCCGAAGGCCGCCGAGATCATTTTGGACGATTCCTATATGGACGACATCCTCTCTGGTGCGGATTCTGTTGAAGAAGCCATAAAGCTGCGTCGAGACATAGACGAGCTGCTGATGAAGGGTGGATTTCCTGTGTGAAAGTGGTGTTCGAACTCCGAGGAGCTACTTGCCAGTGTTCCAGAAAAGGATCGTGAAACATTGGTGCCGATTCACGATTCTAGTGCCAACCAGGCTATCAAGGCTTTAGGACTCATGTGGAATCCGAAACGAGACCTGTTCCTGTTTTGCCAAACTGCTGATCCACCCCAGGGTTGGCCGCAGTTACCAAGCGACGTGTCATATCCCAAATAGAAAGGTTGTTTGATCCGTTGGGACTCGTCACCCCAGTGATCGTCGAGGCGAAGATGATCATGCAGTGTTTGTGGTCCAGCAAGCTAGGGTGGAATGACCCTCTTGACAACGACCTGCTAAAGCGATGGAATACCTTAGCGATAGCAGACCTTGAGATTTACAGATGTGTTGTCGTTCCAGAGAGGGAGGCATTGGAAATCCATGGATTCGCCGATGCTTCCAAGAGCGCATATGGAGCATGCGTGTACCTCCGTAGCATAAGAAGAGATGGTTCAGCTGTAACTCATCTACTGTGCAGCAAATCTAAGGTAGCTCCCCTCCATGAGATGACCATACCAAAAATGGAGCTCTGTGCTGCCTTGCTACTCGCCAAGTTGATCGCCAAGGTGGTTCCAACGCTGAAGTTACCCATCGAAGAAGTGAAGCTGTGGTCCGACAGTAAAATCGTACTGGCCTGGATCAACAAACCCCTAGATCGGTTGGAAGTCTACGTCCGCCACCGTATTGCCAGGATCAACCAGCTGACCGATCATTACCAATGGAATTACGTCCCACAACCCAGCTGACATTGTGTCCCGAGGAATGCAAGCAGCACTAGCTTGGAAGCTAGGAACAATATTCGTGTCGATTTTCAGAGAAAAGAGCGATTTTGCAAATTTGAATTGAAAATTGGGGTTCGAAATATTTCAAGAACCATTCTTGAAAAGTTTCAGAGTTAGAAAGTTCCTTGGGTGTCCTACGATTTTAAAAACTAAACACTAAACACTAAACAACTAAACAGAACGTACTTTTATTAACTACACTTTTCGATATTGTTACACAAATTACCAAATAAGGAAAGTTGCTGGCTCGTTTAAATTACCAAATTATGCTTAACTATTCGCATTCTGCGCCCTAACGCCTGATTGGTGCACTGTGTGGCGTGATGCGCCCGTTTCGCGCCAATTGTTCCAATTGGCTGATTCACCTAACAGTTTTTTCTCGACTGTTACCCGTGTACATTAAAGCGGTCCTCGGCTTTCGCGATCCTCAACTGCTACAGCAAAACGGATATTTTTTCCAAAGCTCGAAAATATTGACACCCGTCGTGAACGATGAGTAAAAAAAATATTCAGTGTGTACAATTTTCGCTCTCTTCATTTCGTTCTATCAGTCACGCAATATATTCGTGTTTACTATTTTGTTATGCTCAGTCATTCCGTTGTCCTCGTGTTCCACACAACTCATTCACACCACAGCAAAGCACATGGCTATTCAAGCCTCAAGAGAATTTGGTTGGTTGACTGAATGTTCTTGTAACCAGTCATTCATTTTCGCGTTCGTGAGTGATTTTTTTGCCACAGGATTTCAAGTATTCCCGAACAAGGCAAAGGAAGCCAAAAGGCCAAATGGCCGTAATCGCTACAGAGTTTGTGGGGCATTTGTTCGAGAAAAGGAATTTTCAGGATCGATTCGAGAAGCTTTGGGTTTTTCCACTTCATTGATTCTCCAAATGAATGACTGTTCTTTCGTCTTCACGGTAGAACGTTGAAATTGAATGAGTTGTTTGCACTTACGTACATTCACTGCTTTCCGGAACGAATGAATGATCAAAGTAAAGCACCACAAAACAAGTTGAATCATCTTGCGCAAGAGATTCATGAAGGCAATTTGTGTTTACTTCATGTTCGCTAGGAACAGTGCGCGTGATGTCTAATATTTTGACTCAGTCAGGGTGCAATTTAAGAATTGAATATGATATTTTTAAGCTCTGCAGTAGAAAGTTCGCAATGAACTATCTTAGCATTGGAAAAGCCTGCTTTCTATCTGCTCGTTTGGAACACAGTAGTTTTCTCCAACAAGTTCTCAAGCCATCCGGATCTTCCACCTCGATGTCCTTGCCTCCTTTAATATGATTGCCTTCCTCAGCTTACAAAACTCATTTTCGATGCCTTGTTGCTCACCGGTAACAAAGAAAATCTGATATAGCTTTATAATCGAGTAGAACTCATTCAAAGTGTACAGCATTTCGGGGTCCGCGCTTCATGCAGTAGCCGGAACTGGATTCGTTCAGATTAAAGCGCTTAATGATCTGTTTAATTAACTCAATATAGAAAGCATAGCAGATCGAGTAGAAAGCCTCCTTTCTGGTTTCATCGCGAGTTCCAAATCTAAGCATTTCTTCTGCTGCTACCCAATATATTTCCGATTTATTACGAAGATGTTTCTTTGAATCTGAAACTCCAAAATCCGTCACGTGTCTTAGGTGTTTGCAAGGAGAATTGAGCTCCAAAAATCCGGTCCAAATTCCTTTTTGACAATTGACTCCAACGATAGCCTTCTGCTCATCTAACACCTTGCAGAACTTTGGAAGGCTCAAATTCCAATATTCTTAGTATCATCTGGAATTCCTTGGATCGTATAGTAACGGATCAACTGTTCCTGGTACGATTTCACCTTTTTGTATACGTAGCTTACACAAGGATTCCCGTTTCTGCAGTTTCTGGGCGGATCGGTAGAACCTTTCATTACCGATGCTCTATCTGATCGAAAGCTCACAAGCCAGGACCTGGAATTGTTTAACAAATTCTCAATATAAACATTGTTTTTTGCACTGCAAAATTATATAAAAGGTAACAAACCATCACGTTCAAAATAACTCTGCTTTGAATAGCAATAATAATCACCAAGAACATTATTCTAACTTTCCAAAATTCCTCTGCGTTAATGCATGAAAATGCTAATAAATTGGACGAACAGAATTTTTTGTAGAAATCATCTGCTGTTATGGTAGTCTGCTGCTTTGATGTTCAACCTTCCTAGTCTGTGGTCAGGTTAAACATCCCAAGGGTCTCTCGGTGCTCCAAATGACGGTACCTGAAAGTACTCCGGGGATATTCTATTTATGGTTCTGAGTTGTATTTAGTTTAGATCCCGTTAGGTCGGTACAAATGATTTGACCGGTATTATGACGTCTAGCTTGTACATGCTCCCCGTTGATATAAACTGACGTCAGTTTGAGATTTGTATTAAAAAATTATACTAACAAATGTCTTGGGTTGCTCTAGACAGTGTGATGACATGGTTATGTTCCGATCGTTAACGATGATATTGACTTCGTCGATCCGCTTAATGTGGCCATTGGCCTGTTCCATGGGGCAATCAGCAGAGATTTCCACCGATAATTTTCGTGATTCGTGAGATCTGCTGGACTTTGGCTGCGAGCGGGGAGCAGATGCTACGAGATTTTTCAATTTTGGACCACATTGATTGATTGGAATATGATTTTTATGCCATTGAGAGAGATGGATTTGACCATAGTTATGCGCATTTTCGAGTCTCTATTGATGATTGACTTATGTAAAAGAGATTCATAGGCTTTGATTTTTTTTAATCTTCAGCACAGAGCACTGATGTCGAGCATATTGTTTGGTATGATCCAAACAAAAATGTTGATCCGAAATGAGGTTTCTGGCTAGCTGCAAGTTCCTGTGTTGTGATGATATGGCTACTAGGGATGCTCCTAGTTAGTGTTATTGACTATTCTAAGTGATGTTCCGGATCAAAGTTTGGTCAAACAGTAATGTGTGAGTCGATCAAAGTTTTCATTAATAAGTAAAATTCTTTCGTTCAACGCCGGAGCCGGGTCTTTCGTTGAACACTTGCCATAAAACTTTTGTACAGTCTCC